>JAOUQZ010043570.1:0-12846 GCA_028564935.1 Neosilurus hyrtlii | reverse complement strand
GTGTGTGTGAGTACGCTCTGTTTGACGTGTCTGTGTGCTACGAAATGATTTTGAATACGGTAGTTCAGTTTTTGAAGGTCGGGCACGTTGTACTCTGCATTTTATTGATTTTTGTTGCCCCTGTCGTCAGACAGGGTGCCTGCGGGCATTCGGCCACCCGATTTTTGAGCCCTGTGGTGTATTGCATGCTTGGAGTTGTACAGTTCAAGTAAAGCTAGTAAAAAACAAAACAACAGATATTCTTCTAAAAATGGACAGCAATACAATACTGAACACCATGCCAAATGTAATAGCTTCGTGGAAGAGTTTCTTCCTACATCTTTCTTTAAAAATGTAAATCTAAACAAATTTACTGGTCAAGTGCTGATGGCTTTAATACCAGCTGTAATAATGTTGCTGGAATTGTTTTCACTTCTGGAATTGTTTTCTCTCTTCTATGGCTACTCACATCGATAGCTCAAGAACTGCAAGTTAGCAACTTGGGACCAAAGGCTGAAAGCAGTTTACTAAAAGGTTACTGTATGTCAAGTTCAAGGTTAGCAACATGGCTGTCAATAGTGGCTGGTTCGACTCCCTCAGAGCAAGAACACGCATGTTTCCTAAATGATTGTAAATTACAGCATCACTCACATTGCCCACAGAGATACAGCTTCTCTCCTACATGACTCTGCTAGATGGAGATAAAGGTTACTCTTGGTTCTGAAACTTTTCCTACTTTCACCACAGTGATACCTACTGGTACACAATCAGGCTGATAGAGGTTAATCTGACAAGTAAAACTCTTCCCACACTGTCTCTTCTGTATGAATACCCTTATGGTGGTCAAGAGAACTCTGCCGAGTAAAAGTTTTCCCGCACTGTTTGCAGTAATACGGCTTCTCTCCTGTGTGGACACGTTCATGCCGTTGGAAATTACTTTGCTGAGTAAAACTCTTCCCACACTGTTCGCAGTAAAACGGCTTCAGCCCTGTGTGGATACGCTCATGACGCTGGAGATAACTCTGACAAGTAAAACTCTTCCCACACTGTGTGCAGTAATACGGCTTCTCTCCTGTGTGAATACGCTCATGCTGTTGGAAATTACTCTGCTGAGTAAAACACTTCCCGCACTGTTCACAGTAATACGGCTTCAGTCCGGTGTGGATACGCTCATGACGTTGGAGATAACTCTGCCGAGTAAAACTCTTCCCACACTGTTCACAGTAATACGGCTTTTCTCCTGTGTGGATACGTTCATGCCGTTGGAAATTAGTCTGCTGAGTAAAACTCTTCCCACACTGTTCGCAGTAATACGGCTTCAGCCCAGTGTGGATACGCTCATGCTGTTGGAGATGACTCTGCCGAGTAAAACTCTTCCCACACTGTTCACAGTAATACGGCTTCTCTCCGGTGTGGATATGCTTATGCTGTTGGAGAGAACTCTGCCGAGTAAAACTCTTCCCACACTGTTCACAGTAATACGGCCTCTCTCCGGTGTGGATATGCTTATGCTGTAGGAGGGAACTGTGCTGGGTAAAATGATTCCCACACTGTTCGCAGTAATACGGCTTCAGCCCTGTGTGGAGACGCTCATGCCGTTGGAGACCACTCTGCCGAGTAAAACTCTTCCCACACCTTTCGCAGTGATACGACTTCTCTACAGTGTGGATACAGTCATGCTGTTCGAGAGAACTCTTTTGACCAAAACTTTTTCCACACTCTGAGCAGTTGTACAGCTTCTCTACACAGGAGAGTGGGTGGTCCATGCGGTGGTCCGTCTGAAAAAAAATGAATAAGATCAATAAATTATAATACAATTTGTTCCTATATATCATTATGGAGCTGTTATTGGATACATCAAAAATGCTGTATTTAGGTTTCAGCACAGCAGGGCAACTACTGATAGAAACCGTGCCTTGGGTGTCAGAAAAGCTCTTTCACACGGGTTACAAGTTCAATGCATTCATTTGTCAGTTCTGAATTTATAATATTTAGAAAGCTGAAGTCGTGACCTTTCTACTTATATAAAATCACAGTGGAAACAAATAAACATATAACGTAAATAACGTAAATCATCAGTTTTGACGTAAACATGTAAAAGCCAAGGCATGTCTTATGTACAGAAGTGTTTTACACGTAGTGGCTGGTACAGAGTGAACAGATGTGGATTCTGCATGTCTTAATACAGTATTAACAGTAGAATTAAATGAGACAGAGCAACTTTGCTACCACACAGTTCAGCAGAATCAGTTTATTGACAGTTTGTTATTAAAACAAGGTAACATTCTCTTTCTAATCAACTCAAAACATCCATTCGCAAATATCAAAACCAGAACTCAAACAATCATTGAGCCTTTAGTTCTCTAAACCTTAATAAAATAAAACAACAAGGGTGATTGCACCCTTGTAGATTGTATCCTATAATCTTAAATAAAATAATTCCTGTTCCAGTCACAGATTTCCTTGTGTAAACATTCAATTGCTCTTAATAGGCTAGTACTGGTAGTTATGTCCTCAAATATCACTAAACTTCCTAAACAGCTTTAAACATTTTTTTTACATATTTGAACTGTATTATGAAATGTTTCAGCATTTTCAGAATGTTTACACAACAAAACAGATGCACTGGAGCCTAAAACAAACACCTCCATGACGTGACGTAGGATGGACGTTTACTGCAGCGCCACGCTGTGATAACCATGGCAACCCCATTTGCTACATTACATATCAACGTTTTCTTATTTCTCTTTTTCCACAACAATTCAGATATTGCTCAACTTGTTCATTAAATAAATGATAGGTACATTACAGGTTCATTAGAGTCACAAACCTGCAAACTGTAGAAATAAATGGGACGACACAACTCCACTTCCGCTCAGTTCAGCCTCGTTCAGCAGAATGAGGGAAACTGACCGCAGTGCCGTAAAAGTCGTAAAGCAACTGTCGTAAACACTGTTATAATAAACATGACTACATATAACACAATTAATGGAAGGTCTACTATAAACATCAAAAGTATGTCGATACATTATCCTAACTGTGACTTCACATTTTTAAAAAAATCACTTTATTTATTTTCCTAGAATAAAAGATCCTTGAGATTTGAGTGTTTTAATAAATATAAATATTTAAATATAGGGCATGTCATATAGATAAACCTTTTATTAAATTGGCAGAATATATTTTATGAGATGTCAAATAACCCTTGAGATTTTTTAAAATAATGAAAATAGCACAATATTATACATACTATATCATACAGCTTTAAACCAGATTAAATGAAAAAACTTATTTTTTTTAAATAATATCTTAATTAGTTACCTGAGCATAAAGCTAAAGTGCTTTAAAAAAATTACAATTAAACAAGGAAGGAAAGAAGGAAGGAAGGAAGTTTAATTTCTTGTTTGACTTTTTTCAGCATTTGTCACATTGTGCAATTATTTGTACTGAATAAAATTAATAGCTTTCCATACAGACTTTTACCTCTGCAGTGGACCTACACACAGACTGTGGTTTCTGACTTTTATTCACTAATTAAACCATTAAACTATTAAAAAACAGTAACTTAAATCATGCGTCAAATGTTTAAAACAAGGTTGAAAAGCAGTAAAATTAAAGGAACTGTTTAAAGGAACGGGGTACAGCCTGGACAGTGGGATATCCCAAGGTGGAGGCACCCCTCACTATGACATACATCATATCATGTAGGTGATGATACAGAGATGGGTTATATATAATCCAATCCAATTCACAGTTATTGACTGAGTTGTTGGACAAAATAAAACCAAACTGACTTTCATATATAACAATAAGATAATTTAAGATTGTCCATTCAGGACAGACACCCACACATGCACACGCACACACACACACACACACATATACATATATATATATATACACCAGTTACCTTTAGAAGTCACATAAGTGGTTAAATAGCTGGGGTAAGTAAATAAACGATTGGGGCAGCCATGGACAGATGGTTACAGAAGCAGGTTTGGGTTTCCTGAACCAGAAGGAAATATGTGTGGTGGCGGGAGGGTAAGCAGCCCCTTCCCTTTCTCCAAAATAATCACTAAAGTGCCCTTGAGCAAGGCACTTAATGCTCAACTGCTCTCCGGTCGCCGCAATGTGTGACAGCCCACTGCTTTGAGTGTGTGAGCTCACTGTTTACATGTGTGTGTAACTATTATGGTTACTATTATAACCATAAATTACAAATAGTAACATAAAACAGCATCAAGCAGAATATTATTACAAGAAAAATCATTACTGTTATTATTAACTACAATGGTAAGAGAAGAACAGCTATTGCACTGGTAATTAATTTGTTGCACCATAACAAAGGTCTAGGAGTCCATTTCCCCTTTGAGAACCTTCTCTTGTCCATGGAGTCTTTGCCCTTTCAAGACTTGGATCCCATTCAGGACTTCCCTTTCCCTTTCATGAACCCAGCATCTTTGTAGAGCCCATCACTTACAGGACCTTGTTTTCCTTATGGAGGGAGCAGGTATGAAGACCTCTTATTATTTCTGTTATTTCTTTATAAACCTTTGCTGAGTTAAACAGACCACTGCTACGAAGAGCATTGTTAGCAAAATCAATAAAATAATTTTTAAATCAATAGAATAATATTAAATTGTTTAGATCAATAAAATAATGTAAGTAATTAAATAATTTGTAAATTACTAAAACACTTAAACTTAATGAAATCAATTATATGTTTTTTATTCATTAAAATTAAATTTAAATTAATAAAAAATTTTTACCGTTTCTAAAATTATTTTTAACATAAACAAAATTATTTAAACAGCGTCTTTATAAACCGTTATTAAGTAAAAAACATCATTGCTATAGGGGTCATAAAAGTTCTACAATTATTTTTAGATTTAATATATAATTATTTTTCTTTTTGTTTTTACATTCCAAGCCCAAAAATCTTTCAAGCTCTTTTATCTCTACACGGGTCTCAGTTTTGACAGATGAAACTGTGCAAAGTTAGGGCTACAACTTCTCCATATAGGCACGGGATTACAGTGATATCCAACACCAGTGTTGGCCATGTTCAGAACATACATTTTCACCTGAGCATGTCCCAGGATGTCACTCACTTATATCATCTATTTGCCAAACCACTTAATCCTACCTGGGTTGCTGAAGGGTCGATACCTATTTCAGCCAATAATGGGCGAAAGTATAGTACACCCTGAAGTTTGCCAGACCATTGCAGGACAACACACACAACCATTCAATAGCCAGTTAGCCTAATATGCATGTCTTTGGGCTTTGTGAGGGAACTGGAATACCCAGAGGAAACCCACACAAGAATGAGGTTTAGACGCAGAAACACCTGAACCTGAGACCTAATAAAAGGAGATCAATAGGGTCCATAGAGTTCTGGCAAACTTGGTGGAATCATATGGATCGTGGTGATCGTGACAAAATTTTTGACATTAAGATCATTTAAATCCACTTGATTCTGTTTCATGCAAGTGGATTTACTTTTTCTTGATCACATAGTGTAAATGGAGTGCGAAGAAGTAATGTCATGCCAGCATGCTTTATTCTCCATCTTTTGGTAAAAGAAAATACATTTTCACATTTTTGGCATTAGTAAATGTCCTTGTCCATGGAAATGTAGAGAAATACAAGAGGGTTAAATAATAATATAGTATAATTATTGTTTAATTTAGTGGCTCACTGGTTAGCATGTTCACCTCACAGTGGGAAGGTTCTGGTTTGAGTCTCATCCAAAGGCCTTTCTGTGTGAATTTTGTGAATGTGAGACTAAAAGATTGTGCCTATATTCATCCAGAAATAGGCTGCCAACCTTTTCAGGGTGTACCCTGCACTTGCCTGAAGTCAAATGGGATTCATTCCATCCACTGCTGTCAGTTTAATAGTTAATTAATGGATGAATTGATGATGATGAATAGAGTTGCAACGTATTGTAAAATATACATAACTGACTGTAAGGGTCTTGCTTAAACAAATTCCATTAACCATCAGTGAACTAAAGCAATGGGCTTTGATTGAAAAAATGATTTTAGAGACAGAGAGACTCTTACAGAAGACACTGGCATCAAGTAATTCAGTGGTGGTTAAGGTGCTGGATTATTGATCTGAAGGTTGCTGGTTCAAGCCCCAGTTACATCAAGCTGCCACTATTAGCCCCCTTAACCCTCAATTACTCAGTTGTATTAAAAAAATGATGAATACAAGTCACTCTGGATAAGGGCCAAATGCTGTAAATGTAATGTTGCTAAAGGTCCCCTTCTCCTGTTACTAAATCGTTGTGCTTATAACTTGTTTCTGAATATTGGTTAATTTCTTTTTTTATTATTTTGTGGACTGTCCATATTGGTGAATTGCATGCTTGGAATTGTAGGGTTCATAAAAAAACAGATATTCTTCTAAAAATGGACAGCAATACAATATTAACACTATGCCAAATGTAACAGCTTCATTGAGGAACTTTTATATCTTCCTTTAAAAACGTGCCTCTTAATTTGGAAAATTTACAGGTCAAGAGCTGATGGCTTTAAAACCAGCTGCAATAGTGTAGCTAGAATTATTTTCACTTCTTTCTGGTTATGCACATCTATACCTCAAAAACTGCTTGGCATACCACTGTCAAATATTAAGGGCTGCAAAATGGCCGTCAAGGGTATTCAAGGCTAGGTTGCGACTGGTGCGATTCCCCCATTGGTGGCCTTTAGTTATAGAACAAGAATATTTCCTAAAGGACTGTAAACGAGTACAGCATTGCCCATAATGTCCACTGAGATACAGCTACTCTCCTTCAAGACTCTGCTGGATAGTGATAAAGATTACTCTTGCATCTGAAACTCTTCCTGCTTTCTCCACAGTGATACTTGTGTGTAGACTACCTGTTATGTGTGTACGCTCATGCTGACAGAAGTTTCTCTGACAAGAAAAACTCTTCCCACACCTATTTGCTGTTATCTCCTGTATGGATACGTTCATGCTGTTGGAGAGTACACTGCAGAGTAAAACACTTCCCACATTGTTTGCAGTAATACGGCTTTTCTCCTGTGTGAATACGTCCATGTTGGTCAAGAGAACTCCGCCGAGTAAAACTCTTCCCACACTCTTCACAATGATACGGCTTCTCGCCTGTGTGGACACGCTTGTGCCGTTGAAGATGACTCTGCAAGATAAAACTCTCCCCACACTGTTCACAGTAATACGGCTTTACCCCTGTGTGGATACGCTCATGCTGTTGGAGACTGCTCTGCAGAGTAAAATTCTTCCCACAGCGTTCACAGTAATACGGCTTCTCTCCTGTGTGTATACGTTTATGCCGTTGGAGAGGACTCTGCTGGGTAAAACTCTTTCCACACTGTTCACAGTAATACGGTTTCTCTCCTGTGTGGATACGCTTATGTTGGTCGAGAGAACTCTGTTGAGTAAAACTCTTCCCACACTGATCACAGCAATATGGCTTCATCCCTGTATGGATACGCTTGTGCCGTTGGAGATGACTCTGCTGAGTAAAACTCTTCCCACACTGATCACAGTGATACGGCTTCACCCCTGTGTGTATACGCTCATGCTTTTGGAGGGTACACTGCAGAGTAAAACTTTTCCCACACTGATCACAGCAATATGGCTTCTCTCCTGTGTGGATACGTTCATGCCGCTGAAGATTACTCTGCTGAGTAAAACTCTTCCCACACTGTTTGCAGTCATATCGCTTCACCCCTGTGTGGACACACTTGTGCCGTTGGAGATTGCTCAGCCGAATGAAAATCTTTCCACACTGTTTGCAGTTATATGGCTTCACTTCTGTGTGGATACGTTTGTGGAGTTGAAGAGAACTCTGCCGAGTAAAACTCTTCCCACACTGTCCACAGTGATGAAATTTCTGTCCTGTATGGATGCGCTCATACTTTTGAGAACTCTTTTGACTAAAACTCATCCTGTACTCCAAGTGGTGGTACATCTGAAAAACAAAACATTAATTAAAGATCATGTAATTAAGTATCAGCAGAGCAGAGCAACTACTGACAGAAACCGTGCTGTGGGTGTCAGAAAAGCTCTTTCACACGGGTTACGAGTTCAATGCTAATAAACATTATTATTATTATTATTATTATTATTATTATTATTATTATAACAATAATAATAATTATAATAATTATAATTGTAATAATAATATCGTAATATTATTAAATAACTATTGTATATCCCCAACTTGAATTGAAATCTTATCTTGGTGGAAGGGTTTGCATGTTCTAATGATCCTAGGAGCTATGTTGTCAGGGACATTATGCCCCTGGTAGGGTCACCCAAGGCAAACAGATCCTAGTTAAAGGTCCAGACTAAGTGTGGTTCAAAAGAAATGGAAAGACAAACAGCAAGGAATCAGTTTGCCTTGCAATGATGTGGGTTACCAGGATCGCCCCAGAGCTAAGCCTGAGGATGGGGCTCAAAAGCAACCCTCTGATGGCTGGGCTTCTGCCCATAGAGCTCGGCTGAGCCCAGCCCAAAGAGGCGACATGGGTCCGCTCTCCCATGGACCCACCACCTGTGGGAGGGACCATAGGGGTTGGGTGCATTGTGAGCTGGGTGGCAGCCAAAGGCATGGGTTCTATCAGAAGGGCCTTCAACTCCCACCTCCAGCAAACCTACAAAAAGGTTCTGGACCATCATCCGAAACCTCAGGAGAGGGAAGCAGGACTCCACAAATACTGTTTGCAGTTGAAGTGGGGAGCTTCTCACTTTGAGTGGATATGTTGTCAGGAGGTCAACTTCCTAAATCCCACCAACACACCCTTAGTGGGGGAAGACACTGGAGGTTCAGGTGGGGGTCTGCCCATCACTGGGGCTAAGGTCACTGAGGTAGTTAAAAAGTTCTACAGTGACTGGGCTACAGGGGTGAAGAAGATTCACCCTGAACACCTCAGGGCTCTGGATGTTGTAGGACTGTCTTTATTGACACATCTGTTCAACATTGTCTGTTTTCATTGGAGCAATACGCAGCTGAGTTTGAAGTGGCTGGGATGAGAATCAGGATCTCCAAGTTCGGGGCCATGGTTCTCAGCTGGAAAAGGGTGGAATGCACCCTCCAGGTCTGGAATGAGGTCCTGTCCCAAGTGGAGGAGTTTAAGTATCTTAGGGTCTGTTCAGGAGTAAGGGAAGGATGGAATAGAAGTTTGACAGCTGGAACGGTGCAGCCTCTGCGGTAAAGAGGGGATTGTATTGGTCCATTGTGGTAAAAAGGGGAGCTGAGCAAAAAGGCAAAGCTCTCAAGTTTTCAGTCAATCTATGTTCCTAACCTTATCTATGGCAGCTGAAATGAGGTTCCTTTGCAGGGTGGGCTCTCCCTCAGAGATAGGGTTAAAAGCTAGGCCATCTGTCCATATTCTTTATTAATAGGAGCCAGTTGAGGTGGCTTGGGCATTTCATTAGAAATGTCTCCTGAATGCTTCCCTGGTGTAGTGTTTTGGGCATGTCCAAACAGAGACCCTGGGGTCAAAACAGTGAGCGGTGAACCCCCCAAAGGCTGTCCTTTGTCACCAGTTCTGTTCATAATTTGATGGACAGAATTACTAGGTGCAGCCGAGACATTGAGTGGTTCTGGTTTGGTGGCCATATAATCTTGTCTCTGCTTTATGTGGATGATATTGTCCTCTTGGCTTCTGCAAACCAGGACCTTCAGGTCTTGTTGGATTGATTCACAGCTGAGTGTGAAGTGATCATGGTTCTCAGCGGGAAAGGGGTGGAATGTACCCTCTAGGTCTGGAATTAATTCCTGCCCCAAGTTGACAAGTGAGGGAAGGATGGAACTGGAGATTGACAGGCTAATTGGTGCAGCCTCTGCTGAAAAGAGCTTGTACTGGTCCGTCGTGGTGAGGAGGGAGCTAAGTTGAAAGGCAAAGCTATCACTTTACCAGTTGATTTATGTTCCTACCCTCACCTATGGTCACAAGTTTTGGGTAGTGACTGAAAGAACAAGATCGTGGATACAAGCATCTGAAATGAGGTTCCTTGACAGGGTGGCAGGGCTCTCCCTCAGTGAGATGCTTGGTTATCCAGGAGGAGCTCGGAGTGGAACCACTGCTCCTCCACGTTGAGAGGAGCCAGTTGAGGGTGGCTCGGGATTCGGATTAGAATGCTTCCTGAATACCTCCCTGGTGTGGTTGGGCATATTTAACCAGGAAGAGACTCCGGGGTCAACTTAGAACATGGTAGAGAGACTATGTCTCTCAAGCCGGTCTGGGAACACCTTGATGTCACCCCAGAAGAGCTGGAGGAAGTGGCTGTGGAGAGGGACATCTGGATCTCACTGCTGCCCTTGCACTCTGACCTCTGTTCCTATCTGTTCTTAATTCATTTCTGAATGTTAGTTAAGTATATTTATTTTTAAATTTAGGGGACTATAAATGAGATTTCTGATTAGCTAGCTCTCTCCAATCATGCTGACCTGCCTCCAAGTACGCTGAGCATGGATCTTTTAGGCAATCAATTAAAGTACAGTAGGCAAATGAATAAATGAGGGAGGAAGCCCAACAGACCATCCAGTGTATGCACTCAGAGGTCAGGGTGAGCAGGATAGCGCTGGCCACAACAGACTCATAGATCATCCTTAGCATTGAAGCAACTAGCAAAATATTCATCATACAACTTCAAATCAAATGAATTGAAAGAGACCATAAAACAGAATAAAATTTTTTTAATAAGTTTCCTGAGCATAAAGCTAAAGTGCTTAAAAAGGAAAAATGGAAAAAATTAATTTTTTCTTTTAACTTTTTTTAGCACCTCATGCATTATCTGCACTGAATAAAATACATTTTAGCTTATACCTGTTATTTGATGTATAATAATGAGTCTGCAGCTTATATAATACGCACACAAACTGTGGATGGTGGCTTCTGACTTTTAATTGCTGAATAAATATGTAAATATAGGCAAATGTGTTAAAATTTGTGCTGTGATATGTCCTATATGTAATTTATTAACCAGTAAAAAACCCCACTTTTTTAAAGTGTCAAATGTTTGAAACAAGGTCGAATAGCAACAATATTAAAGGAACTGTTTATGCTGAGCAGATAATTTGAATGTCAAACTTAATCTTTTCCCAAGTTCTATTATAGCAAAAACCATTTAATGCATCAAAAGTACTTGAAACTTTTACTGTCGGTACCTACTGTAATACAGCTTGTCTATAAAATCACTCACAATTAATGGCAGCACTCCAGATTTTAGGGATTCAGATGGACCGGTTAAATAAATAAATAGAAGCAGTGTGTAAAGCTCTCTCTCTCACTCACTCACTCACTCACTCATTTGCCTTACCACTTAATCCTACTAGGGTTGGGAGGCAGGAGCCTATCTCAGCCGACACCAAGCAAAGGCAGGGTACACCCTGGACCTTGGGGTATCCCAAGGTGGTGGCACCACTCACTGTAACATCATTAAGTAGGTCAACCAGTAAAGTTATTATATCCAATCCAACCCAGTCCACCTTTATTTATAAATAGCCCTTACCCAGCAAGAAAAACCACTGAACCAGCATGGGAACAAATGAAAAACAAACAAAAATATTTTGGATGGAATGTGGAAAGCCAAGCAGGAAAAATAGGACTAACAAATGAAAGGTTCCACTCATCAAAGCAGAAAGGGCATCATTCGGCTTGTCGGTGTTTTCAGCAGAAACAAAAGAAATCATCATGTCAATGCAATGGGTAGAACAAGTAAAACCACCCAGAGTAGTAGTGTGTACCGATTCACTTTCAGTTTTAACAAATTTACATGTCAGTACAGACAGCAGAAGACAGGATCTCACCTACAAACTGCTAACAATGATATAGAGAACCCAGAGAAATGGTACACAAGCCAGATTGGTTTGGGTACCTGCACATGTGGTGTACATGGAAATGAAAAGGCATATACATTCACAAATCAAGCACTAAGAAAAGAACAAATTACAGTCTAAACAGGCAAAAACCAGAAGCAAAATCCATTATCAAAAATGAAATCTGGAAAATATGGCAAGAGAGATGAAGTAGAGGAGGAAAGGTGATAGAGCTCCTCTCGATAAACCTTTGAGTAGGAGAAAAAATGAAACGGTTGAACATATGCTAACAATGTAATATGTAACAATATGGAAAGGACAGAGCAAAACTAAAAGGATAAATAGAAAATAAAGGAGGGTAGTTTAGTTTAAGAGGAATGCTGAGTAGGCCAGAAAATGATAGAGCCATCAGGTACCCATTAATAGTTTTGAAAGTGACAGAAAAAAGAATCACAGTGTCTTTATTTTATTTTTTATTTTTTAAACAAACATGTAAACCACAAATTAGAAAGGGTGAAAATAATGTGATTGCACAGGCCACAGTCTCTGTTAACAAAAAACAAACAAACACCAGTGGAATACACCTAGGGAAAATCATGGAAAAAAACAGTAGCTGAAAGGCTAAACTATAATTTAGATACATGAACCTTGCTAATTGTAAATGTAATTAGCCTTAAAGCTGATATAAGGAAAGCCCAGGCCAACAAGGAAACTGTAGCTGATATTGAAAAAGTATATAATATGGAAGGAGGGACTATTAATAAAATTAAGGAAATTAAGAATCAGCGGGAAAATATTTAAGTGGATTACAGACTTTCTTAGTGTCTGAAAAAATACAAGTAAGAATAATCTCGAGCCTCTCAGAATGCTTAACAGTAGAGAATGGAGTGCCACAGGGCAGTATGATAAGTCCATTCCTATTATGAATTATGATAAACAAAATTGTATGTGGGGCGGCACGGTGGCGCAGTGGCACAGTGGTTAGCACGTCCGCCTCACAGCAAGAAGGTCCTGGGTTCGATTCCCAGCTCGGGCGTTTCTGTGTG
>JAOUQZ010043569.1:0-30084 GCA_028564935.1 Neosilurus hyrtlii | reverse complement strand
GTCGGCTGAGATGGGCACCAGCCTCCCCGCGACCCTAATTAGGAATAAGCGGTTCAGAAAATGAATGAATGAATGAACTGCCTATAGATTAATAAACTAGAGGGGTACTCATATAGGGAAAGGTACATCCACCAGGCATAGAGGGATTATGGTGACACGTGCATTAATAACCTGCCTAAAACTGCAGGTTTTATTATAACTTGGCATAATTATAATAAAATGTCTCTTCTTACTGGGGTTTCTGATGAAAATTTTGGCACATATTAAAGAGAATAGGCATTTTCTGGGATTTCTGGATTTTTTTTTTTAAAAACATGATCCCGTGCACAGATCACCTTCAAAATTTCATGGTTTGTAACTTGTACCAACCCTGTTCTAGGAAAAGAAAAACCATCCAAATCTGTGCTTAACCTTTTGAGTTATCTTGGACCCAAACAAACCGACAGACAGATACACTAACAGACAAACTGAAAACCTCCTGGCAGAGGTTATAAGTAGACTGCATAAAGATCCAGACATAATAGATGATAGCATGTTCTGTTCCTTAAATCAACTTACATATGTTACAGAAGAAAACTCCTTTGCAGCTAAGAAATTACAAACCAAGCCATTTCTATGATATTTAATGGCTCATGCATTCAAGGCAGGTTGTACTGTATTGCAATATAACATGTAGTGAGAGTATAGCTTAGCCATAAGCATCGTCATGCTATAACTATCATCAGCACAAGCTTATAAACAAGGCTGACAGTTAATTAAACTCTCAGATGATCAAGCCTCCAAGGAACCGATTTGCTGTTTGTGAAATATTGATTGCTGTACTTGAGGATTGCTCTTCAGTCTGCTCAGGTGTGCAGAAGCAGGAGGAGGAACACAAGAGTCATAAAACCAGGTCAGACTGGTGACCTTGTCTGCTGCACCACCACATTGATCAGGTTCATGTCTACACCCATAAAACAGAAAGAATAAAATAACACTCAGTAACTGTAAGGATGACACACGATCACTGGTCAAAGTGGGTGTTTTTTGAAGGCAGTGTGTTTGTACAACATTATTTAGAGTAACAGTCGTCACTATATGTATCTTTTTTGTACCCCAGCAACACTGCCTTTATTTAATTACTTGAACACATCAATTGCTCTTTCATTTTTATTTTACTTGCTTACTGTATTGGTCCCTTTTTGTAATGTTTCCATTCTTCATTTTTTTAAGTTTGTGTTTTTATTGAGTTTTGATTGTGCACCTATTTAATTTAGAAAATGAATTTATTACCTCCACTGCTAACAGGGGAGGTTATGTATTCACCAGGGTCTGTTGTTTTGACTCTTAACAGGATTATACAAAAATTACTGAACAGATGGGGTATGGGCCTAGCAAGAAAATCCTAATCTTTATTTAGCATGGGACAAAATGTTCTTTTGACGCCCACTGGGGGGTGACATTTCATTATAACTCTTCCAAGTTATAATAATCTATTTGTGCATGTCAGAGGTAACTTGCACTTTATGAGTGCCCCTCTAATTTTTCCTATTCTTGTTTTTTTCCCACACTTCCTTTGCACTGTCCTCCTTCTCTTGAGTGTCTTTCATACGACAAACAAATACATCTTTTAAATAAGCTAGTGGTGGATTTTATTTTTCATTTAAAAGAGCATTATTATTAACTTTTCTGCACCTAAATGATAATTAATGATAAATTAATGAGTTAAAATAAGAGTAGTTGGCTGGCCAGATGGCTAATTAGTAAATGAATGGGTGTCCATACATTCAGGAACATACAGGAATATATCTGATCTAAAGCCTCTAAACATTATACAGTGACTAAGAAAATCTGTAGCACATAAGGATGAATATGTTTGTGCATTTGAATCATGAATATGAGCTTTTGTTGCAAATAAAAAAATAATAAAGCATATGTAGTTCTACTCTTACTAGGTTCCTGACTTAAAAAATAAATAAATCCTGATATTTCAAAGGCTTGTTCTTCAGCCAGCTCAAGTTGGGACATACATTCAAAGGACCAACTTAGTATGTCTGGTATATGCTCAATAAGCCTGCCCAGATTTTTTTTTTTTTTCATTTTTTTTTTATGGCGGCTTAACATAACAAAGTATAGGCTTATTTAAGTCAGCACACGGCCAACAGAACACTTTATATAAACAAGGCTAACAAGACTAATCATGAGTTGCAGGTGTAAACAATGATAAGGGAGCACACACAAGCCAACAATGCTTGTGCTTTGATTTTTTTATTTATAATCAAAAAAGAAATTATGACAAAAATGTATTTATTTATTTAGTATAAGGAAAGTCTTCATCAAAGTTATTTTAGTCTAGAAGAACATACAATGCAAAATTAATAAAATTTTTCACAAATGTTCAATTTCTAAAGAGTTCAAACTTTTTTCATGTAATTTTATTCCTTAATGATAGAAAGATTTAGACACTGCTTAAAAGCGGGCTCTGAAAATGTGTGCATTAATTTTCAGTAATGAAACAGCCATAATATAACTGACTGTCTTTTTAATTTTTTTTCTCCTCAAGAAGAAAAAGCCTTGTCTAAACAAGAACATTTTGTGCGAAGTCCAAGTGCACTCAGCGCCGACATTTGTTGGGATCCCTGTGTGGGCAGGTGAGCACAGACACGACAACATCATCAAGCTCATGGCTTTATGACATTTGCACAAGTATGGAACTTTGCTATAATTAAAAAAAAAAATTCCTATAGCTTTCACACAAAGTTTTTGCTGTGGGAACAATAATATAAGTTTCCTAAACATTTTGTTGAATGTGAAACTGGAATCTATGTTTATAGGATTAGAGAATTATTTATTTATTTGTTTGTTTATTTTATTTACAGAAATATATTTTCAAGGTTTTAAACTGACATATGTAAGTGGGTATTGTCTTTTGGGATTTCATATTAATAAATCGTCCGTGCGTCCGTTAAAGCTTCTTAGAGCTTGCAGTTCTGATGGACTGAATCAAGCTAAAAATGTAAGTGTTCTACAAGAAACTTTATCCGCATTATCTTCAGATTCCAACATATTTGTAAGAATGTCTACAGAGCCTTTGTAATACTTTCAAAAAATAGCAGGTTTTTACAATTTGTGGTTTTTAAAACTAAAAGCAGTTTCATTGTAGATGTCAATTAAAAAAAAACCCTGCATTGTAAGTTCAATGTTCTTAATTCATAAGAGAACTGAAGCACTGTGCCTGAACAGTGTGTTTTTCTAAATTCATGGGCCACTCATTAGTGCTGGCGGAACAAAAGGTACTAAAGCCAACAAAGTTTAAATGAGGAACAAAAGCAATGTGGACCAAAAGTAACACCACATAAGTATGAACCAAAAAAAAAAACTGCTAAATTTAATAATAAACTAAATAAAAGTTGAAAGTTTTGTCGGAAAAAAAGCAGCATACTTAAACTTATGGTTACTCAGTCTGGGAAGTTTACTTAAGTTTAAACTTAAAGTTTAAAGCCAAATGCTCTCATCAGCTCATTCATATAATACGTTGGGCAGCTCGCCTGTAGAAGCCATTAAGTCAGAAATATTTTCCAAACAATGTCCAAAGAGAATTAGGTTATTTGGTGTTGCCATGTTGAAAGATTAAATCCCTTCCTCCCTGCCAGCACACATGCATTTGTTAAAATATTTTAAATAGTGCCTAATGACAAAATCTACCTTACCTTAAGTGACTTTTGGAGGGATGAAGGCTAAAGTTAATTAGAAGAAGTCGTTTTAGATTGTGGGAAATCAGAAGCCGTAAGAAGTAATAACTTGCTACACTGTGTTAAATTAAAGTACTAAAGTCTTGGAAGACTGTAGCGTATCCACGTTAGATCATATGACACAAGCTCTTCAAGTGAGCTTGAGGTAATAAGGATTTGTCATCCGTTAGAATGTTTTGTTTACATTTTATTACATTTCCTTTACTTTTATTACATTCCCTGCGATGGCATGGCGAGCTGTCCAGGGTGTACTCTGCCCTCCCCCAGAGATGGGCGCCAGCCTCCCCCGCGACCCTAATTAGGATTAAGCGGTTCAAAAAATGACATGACATTTTCTTTACATTACATCACTGTTTAGTTCCAGCGGATGTTCAGAATGTGTAGCGCCCATAAGAAGTGACGGGTTTAGTTAGCTTTAGCTTTCCATTGACTTCTATTTATCTTTAACATCCAATAATTAGCCTTTGAATCATGCTGTCCCTTTATATGACTTTTGTTTTATTCTAAAGAAAAAATGTTTGACCAGCTCCATAACCTTGTAACTCACTTTATGGCCAGTAATATACAGTTTTCCCCCAGTCAATGCTAAAAATATCATCACAAGCCTCCAACATCCAGTCACACAAGGGTATAATTTGGATAAGATGTCCAGTGGAAACATATTTATTTGAATGAACTGTACCAAAAGTAGGACAGTGACCCAGAATTTGTAATTTTTTTTGTAATGTAATTTTTTGACTACTGAAGGCACGTCACTTTACATTGTCCTAAGACATCATTATTGAGACCACTTTTCCGCCAGGGAGATTATTATATGTTTTCACACCTCATAAACAAAGCATTTTTAAAATGGATATTATATATGAAATGTCAGTTAAATGATCTGTTAAATGTTCCTTTAAAAAAAAAAAAAAGAAGAAGACTTGCCTATAATAAGCACTGTCCTAGTAGCTCATTTCAAACTAATGCTAGCTAAATAAGCCGGGCTTCGGTTAGCTAAATGAAGTGTACATAGCTCAAATAAACTTCATGGTGCACAACAAAATCTGCAACGGTTCTCAAACCTCACGCTAAACGTTTTTAGATTTGTTTTAACGGTTTGAAAGTATCTTGTCAACATTAGCACTTATTCGTGATTTTAAACTGAAGTTTACAACCTAGCAAACAAAGTAGTGTCTGATATGTTTCATATTAAGCTGTGATAAATGTTAAATGTTAAGAAATGCTTAACATAAAGAGACATATAGATTTTTTTTTTTTTAAAGAAACTACAACTCGCAGTTGTCTACTAGTCGTATGGTTTCCTATGGGGTTGATTACGCTAGCTCATGTTTTGTTTTTGTTTTGTTATTCTTATTTCAGGTCAATTGTGTCGTACATTTTAGGACAGTCATGACAAACAGTACTGGCTCTAGATAAGTCATGATTTAATTAGTTGCTGAATGTTGGGTTAAGTGGTGATGCTAGTATTTGAAACTTTTTGCATATTTAATAGCATTTAGCATAAAACTGAATGAAATGCCACAACTTCACGTTTGTGAAATTTTACAAAGCTGAAAGAATTGCCTAAATAACCCCACAATGACCGAATTAAATGTTACTGCACAGAAGAGTGACGTTATTTAAAGCAAGCAGTAATTTCTAAGGGAAATTTACTTTAACTTAGCAATGCAGGTCAACTCTACTGGTGCCATCCACTTTGAAGTTGTAAATACCATGTGAAATAAAAACCTACAGTGGTCTGTATTGCGAAAAAGGGCACAGCCAACCAACAATGCCCAGCAGGAGCTGATAAGTGTATGGGTACGGGTGGAGGTTGGGAGGCTTGCTGCTGAGAGCACGGAAGTAAAAAGCTCCACAGATGCAATTAAAATCCTCAGGACATCAATAAATAATGAATGTCAACAGCAGCATGTTGTTTGACTTGGCAGGGTGCTGGTGGCCCACAGTCCCTGTGGTCCAGAGCGTACAAACAAGGGGTAGACAAGCTTGCTCATTAACAGCCTGGTCTAAGATCAGTTTTCCATGTATGTACATGGTTCTGAATATAATATACTCCATGAGCCTAATGATTCTGAGTAAGATGAACTCATCTGACCCTTTGGAATGTGTTGGACATTCAAGACGTTCAAGCAGATGTCGTCTTAAGCTGAAGTTCAATCTTCAGTGTACTTGGCACAGAAACAGAGGAAGGATTAGAGAACAGCAGGTGATGTTGCATGTGTATGCAACAAGAACATCGAATTCTGATCCGTCAGTAAAGCTCCGTCATTTTTAAACTGGTTATTAATATCATGCTGTTGGCTCAAAAAGTGTTTACGTAGTGTATTTGTATACCCTTTGGATCAAAGGGTATACAACTGTGGGTTGTTTTTTAAAAGCTATTTAAATTATCTGAAATTAACAATTTCACTGCATGGAAATCTTACAAGTGGCATAGATTCCTGTATGTTTGTCCAGAACTTGATGCTCCAGCAAATTCAGCCTGACAGCAAACTGTGTGATTCAAGAATAATCGATTAAAGGTGCATAGATCTCCATTCAACGAGAAAGACAAATTTGACCTGTATTGGAACTGTGTCAAGGAAAAAAAGCCTTTACTGTCAAGAAAGAACATTAGAGCAAGGCCAGTGATAATACAGGTAAAGACCAGGCCTTTGGGAATAATGTTCCCTGGACAAGCAAATCAAGGCCACAGTTACAGAACATATTTGTACAGGAAGAGAATCCTATATCAAACTTGAAGCATGGTACTTGAAATGTAATGGTTTGAGGTTGCTTTGCTGCCTCATGGACTGGGAAGCATGCAGTCATTAATGCAACTATAAATTCTGCATCATATCCAAGAGTGCTTGAAGATGATGTGATGCCAACTGTCTAAAAGTTGAACAATTATTAACACTGACACTAATAATTATAAACACTAACAATTCCACCAAAGAATGGCACAAAAAAGAAGAAATGATAATAATGTCTGTATTCTTTTCCTACTTTATTTCCTGATGATATTTTATGTCTGCATACTAGTAAACCAGTCTCAGGATCGATTGACAGACTTCAAAGCACTTCTGTAAGTATGGCTAGCAATAAGGACATCTGCCAAATGCCATAAATGTATTTCTTGTGGGTCAAGTTGAAAACGATCGCTTATGCGAGAAAACCTGGCAAGGTGGCATAGTAATTACTAGGTCTGCCTCACAGCAAGAAGGTCCTGGGTTGAAGTCCCGAGCTTGCCATGGGTGTTTTTGTGTGGAGTTTGCATGGGTTACCTCTGGGTACTCCGAATTCCTCCCAGAGTCCAAAAAAATGCACTTTAGGCTAACTAGCTGTTTTTAGTTGCCCCTAGGTGTGAGTGAGAATAGTTGTGTGTGTGTGTGTGTGTGTGTGTGTGTAAGCCCTGTGATGGACTGGTGAGCTGTTCAGGGTATACCTTGCCTTCACAGAGAGTCAGTTGAGATAGTAGGATAAAGCAGTTCGGCAAATCTTTGAATGAATGAATCAGCTATGGAGTTTTTTCATTCTTCTTGTGACCCTAGTAGGATGGATGGATGGATGGATGGATGCAAGAAAACCTTCAGAAATCTTCTAAATAAAGTAATAGTGCTCAAAAATGTCAGCAGGCTGATCTCATAGACATGTGTACAATTATTCAAAATGTAAAAAAGTTTTTTTCTGCTATACTAGCTTCTGAGGCCAAGTGTGTACTCTTTCCATTGAAAATTACTTAATCTATTGATATTTTTGTTGAATAAATGATGAAAACTCATTTTTCCAAAGTTGTAGGCGACATATTAAAGAAGGTGAAATGTTGGCTTGTTCACATATGTTAAGTTAACCAGTTCCATGGGATGTACTTATTTACTGCGTGAATGATGTGGCGCTTTTAAAATGGTTCGTGGTCTAGATCTTGCACTCAGTATACACACTCTAAATATTTCATCTCATTCAAAACAGCACGGCAAAGACTTTCTATATATCTTTTTTTTTATTTTTGCAGCTCCAACACCACCTAAAACACGAGCCTGAATTGTACGGGAGTAGGTTCAGAAATGAATGAATAAATCTGATTTAATATTCAGGATTTATGAGTCATCACCGAGAGCCGAGAGCAAGAAAGACGCTGCTCCTTTCATAAACACGAGGCAATGATTTATTTTATAATGTGCTAAAAAGACTGGGCCATCATTTAAAGTATTGATAATTTGTAAAATACGAGGCATCTCACTTCCTTGTTCTTTGCAGTCCCTGAGTTTGCATCGGCTGTTCAGTTTTAACTAAAGTGCCTTGGTGCATGATTATGTTGGCGGTACTTAAAAGTAAAACTGCATGTAAAGCACTTCCATTATTAAGCGCATTCCTAAAAGAAAGGAAAGAAAACACCAACTTTTTATCTCATGGTGCAACACACCAGCTCTAGGGACTCATAATGCAGATTCTCTAGCTTGTGACTATAAAATAAATGTCACATCTCACCAGGGAAATAACAGGTGCATATCATGCTATCTCCAGTCAGTCCACCGCGGACAGGTAGACGTGCAAGTGATGCGTCCTGCCTTAATACAGAACTAAAGTAAAATGCCACCACCAACTACCACTGCTTCTTCTCACAGATGTTCTTGGTCACATGACCACCATCATCCTTTTTCCCAGGTTGATGACTATGGGATTGTGGGATGGTTGGCTCATTTTGTCAGTGCAATCTTTCCTTTATTCTCTGAGAAATATGTCTCAGCCTGATTCACGCTTGTGCTATTAGAGGAGCTGTGTATGGGAGCGTGACAGCCAGGCGATGAGAGGTCCGTCAAAATAAAGTCGACATTTTCTCAGCATCTGCACATGCCAGCCCTCCGAAAAGTTCTATGCATCAGCCTGAGGAAATTTAGGACCACTTTTAAAAAAAAAATTATTTTTCTTTTATAATATTTCTGGTTATACGTTTCACAGGCTTTACTATACTGAGAGCAACTGGAAGTGTGTCATAGGTAATTAAAGTCAAATCAATCAGTACAAATATATGCAGAATAAGTTTTAGTTGCTGGCTACTTGTATATAGATGCATGGGGAGCGGGGGCGGGGGGGTGGGGCACTCTCTTTAATACACTACCTACAGATAGAGTTTTTGTCCTTGAATAAAGCCACAAGGTAAACTAGCTTTTGTATCACTTTATTCAACACAAATATCAATAAATATATTAATCTTCTGTGGAGAACATAAGCACACTTTTATCCTTGCTAATATTGCCCTCTTTAATAGAAGTGATTTCTTGTAGATGTTTTGCATAGTAGTCCACCAGTTTCTGACATTCCTTCTACACCAGTAGTACACCAGTTTCTGACATTCCTTCTACACCAGTAGTACACCAGTTCCTGACATTCATTTCTGACCACTCTTACTTCAGTTGCAAGACGTTTGCTTTTTCTTTTTTTCTTTTTTCCTTTTGTCATGTACTGCCCTTTTCGAATCCCACCACAACATTTCAATGGGGTTTAAATCTATACTTTCACTAAACCATTGTCAAACTCTTTTTGACAGTTGTTCCTTGGTGGATTTGGTATTAAGCTTGGGATCATTATCCTGCTTAAATCTCCACCTTGGTTCAACTTAAAATTTTAGACACATCACCACAGGCACTCCTTGCAGAATAGAGAGTCCAGTCCCTGAAGCAGCAAAACAATCCCAAACCATAACATTTCCATGCTTCGTTGTTGCTTTGAGGTTCGTTTCTTATTTATCCACTTTATTCTTGGCCTACCTATGTGCACCACCATGACACCCAATATGACTTTTCATTTCTGGTCAGTGCTTCTGTTCAATGATATCCATCCAAAACAATTAGTTTAGGTTTAGCTTTTGCTGTGGTAGGCTGTGCCAACATTTCAAAAAAGGTAAACAATTTTTTTACAAACTGTTTTACACATAAAATAATTAGGACAGAGTGGCCTTGCTTTTTCATATGCTGGTGAATGGTAGGCTGGGATGTCCAGCTGTGCTATGTGTATACATTTTCACATAAATTTGTCAACAACTGCCAAGGAAGATACTAACTAACGTTAGCTTAGCTTCTTTCCCAAATAGATTAGGCAGCTGAATGACTGCATAACTTCACAGATGGTACTAATTTATTATTCTACTTGCTTTGGCGCTACATCTCCATTTTCAGACAGCATACTTTAGAAGTTCTGAGGTTGTAGAAAGGCAGGATGACAAAACACTAATTAAATACTCTGCTGTTTATACACTGTGTCATTGCAAAGGCCCATAACAAAGTTTGGAGTGTCTGTAATCTTCAGAACAGTGAAAGTATCTTCGCTAATGTAAGCTGTCTGTCTGTCAACTAAATTTTATAGGCAGTAGTGTCTCAGTAGTTAAGGTGCTGGGTTGCTGGTCAGAGGTTCAAGCCCCAGTACCACCAAGAAGACACTGTTTGGCCTCTGAGCAAGGCCCTTACCCTTCAAATGCTAAGTTGAGTTGTCAGTGAATCATTTGGCCACGAGACTTGCTCCTTTCTCATTAAGTGAATCAGTTGAGTAAGTGAGTTTAGTGCAAACCATTCCAAAGAAATTGATTCAATTTGCTGAAAAGATTCAAAAATTTCATCGCTGATCATTTTTAGCTGTAATCGTATTTTGTTATTCATGCCACAGCACTGATCTGTGTTCCCAATGTCCGCTCTTCCCCCTACCCCTCCCACCTCTTATTGAAAAATAAATGACTTTCATAGACTTTGGCATGTTTCAAATCCCACACCACCAATGTGGTGGTTGTTATTCATGGTTCATGTGAAAAATAAATAAATAAATAAATAAATAATATTTGTGACAAAAATCCACATCTGCTCAGAATTGCAGATACACTACATGGCCGGGTCTCTTTTCTGAAAATTACTTGGTGGGATAAAAGAAAAAGAGGAAATAAATCTACAGACTGCCGTTGTGACCTTCACTTTCGCTTCCAGTCTTATATTTTTATGTCATCGCCCTGGAAATGACACTCTCAGTGACTAACAAATTCAGGCCTCACATCTGAAGCTTTTAAGCCAATCGATATCACTTGGGTTGGGTTATGAGGTTTTGCTGTACCAGGCTCTCTATTATCACATTCATCTGTCTGATGTGATTTTCTATAATAATTCGGAGTAAATGTTTAAACCTGCCTTGACCAATTAAAATATAGGCAGACTCTGCAATGTATTCCATCACTGGCCGAGACTGAGCCATCATTCACTGAAATAAATTGAAATGGCCATGCATTTTCCCACGACCTTAATATTTAATCCAGTGCTGATTTACAATTAGTATTTTCAGATATAATAATCTGTCAGATTTCTCAGGATGTACTGAATGCATAACCTCTTAGATTGATGCAGCTATAATGAAAATATATCATTAACCACCAAATTAGCACTAGAATCCCTAAATATGATGCATGTAGTATATTCACTGTGTTTCAAAGTGAAATGTCTCCAACAAAATACTTGTTATGGTGAAACCACAGACAGCTGAACATAACCCAACAATAACTATAAATTTTTTTAAGGTAATTTGGATTGATGTGATGCAGACTGAGCCCCAACTCCATTCTGAGGCTTGTGGTAACATTTCTACTTCGCTTTTCAACCTCTACTTTTTTGTCCTGTGTACACACTCAATATAACTTTGCAGAAATTCCTCATATTTCATCTTAATGGCAAATATTTCAGTCCCAACAGTGCTCTGTATTATACACCAATCTCAATTCAATCATGCATTAATAAATATAAATGAACCCCGCTCTCACTGCTGGGTCATTTCCATTAGAAACAATGACGCAAACCCAAATGCATGGATATCATTAGCATGGAGTCACGCAAGGCCAGGAACCCGAGGAAACCCAAGAGTTTAGAGGAGTGATGAAAAAGAAAAAGTCAAATCTTCTCCTCCCTTTCTAATATCGTCATCTTTAATTTGTCTCCTAGTATATCTAAGCCTAAAGCTTTGTTTTGGAGATCTATTAAGATCTGCACAGTTATAAAAAAAAAAGTCTCAAGATAATTACATACTGTATAATTCCTAATGTCCTCAGGCTTTCTTATTAAAATAGGTGTATAAAATTATGCATGGTGAAATCTGGATCAGGTATTTTTTTAATGTTTTGTTGTAGATTTAATTTTGTGGCACCTCATTTATTTATTTATTTTCATCTCAAGTGTTATTTTGGCTTTATTTACTTCCAGATAATGTTTTTAATGAAAACAGTCCAAACCTCACTGCATGTAATCATTACAAGACACGGTGGCACGGTGGTGCAGGGGTTAGCACGTCCGCCTCACAGCAAGAAGGTCCTGTGTTCAATTACTGGGCTCGGGGTCTTTCTGAATCCCAAGACATGCCCAGGTCAGAGGGGATATATATATATATATATATATAAAATCCCTCCAGTGAGTTCTGGGTCTTCCCCGTGCCTCTTTCCAATTGGACATGTTCAACATGAACCCCTGTAAAACGAAGTGACCAGGAGGCATTCTAATCAGATGCCCGAACCACCTCAACTGACTCATTTTGATACGGGGGAGCTAGATCAGTGTTAGTCTCCTGGTAGACACAACCAGGGCTGGGTTCTAATCTAAACTAGTGTGGTACCAAATTAGTCAGTCTCTGTTTTTTCATCAGTGATTGATTTTGGTCACCTCTTTGATTGCAATAAGACTTATTTGCTCAATTCCCTCAGGATCTGCTTATAATATTTGGAGGTTTGTGAGCCACTGTGTTGCGTTTCAGCTGAAAAATGCCAATAATTCTGTAGCAACTTTTGTATAGGCTTAGGAGTATGATGTACCACACTGACAGTTATCTGCTTATTTTTTTCCTCCTCTCAGGAATGGACGTGTGATGAATCAGATAAAGTCAATCACTGTCATGAAGAAAGGACACTCCGGCTGGGCTTCAAGTACATCGTACCACAGAGTAGCTGGAAGACGATGCTAAAAATGTCCTTCCTATTCACAACTACTCAGTGTTGGAGGGGTGATTGGGAGGAGTGGCACACTTGAAGGATAATGTGATGACATTTGAGCAGTGTGAGATGTCAGCACCCTCTTCCTGACCAAGAGCTGAGTTCTCCCAGCAGGTGATGGAGACATCCAGTACAGGGAGATAATCACACACCCTGGCACATACGAACACACAATCTTATACTGACACATCCCTAACTAAATGTGTATTTTTCAAATAATAAAAATAGGTTTCCTTTGGGTACACTGGTTTCCTTGCATAGTCCAAAAACATGCAAGTTAGGCTAATTGGTGGTTCCAGCTGGCCCCTTTTTAAAAGCATGAGTGCGCGTGGTTGTGTGTGTGCATGTGTGTGCATGTGTGTGTGTGTGTGTGTGTGTGTGTGTGTGTAGTTCCTGCCATGGACCGGCGAGCTGTTCAGGGTGTGTCACGCCTTTGTCCTGCGTCGGCTGAGATAGTGTCCGTCCTCCCCGTGACCCTATTAGGGACACCAACCCCCATATCTGAAATATTGTAAAAGGTTCACACTACTATCTGGTGGTCAAAGAGAAGAAAGGCACTCAAATCCTCAGGAGTCCCATTAGACTGTTTAGTGCATTGAAAACAGCACAGCGACATCTAGTGGTAAGTCATAAATTTGAGTCTGAAACACTTGTTAATTTCATGTTTCACTCCTACATGTAGATAAAACTGGTATGTATTCACTGTCATCTTCTCATTAAAAGGTTGTTCAAGTGTTTTAATAAATGTATGTTATGTGTGTGAATTTATTATGGAGGTAACGGTGCTACAGAAATGTTCAAATGTGTGGTGCTGAAGTCATTCATTCATTTGCTGACCCTGTTAATCCTACTAGGGCCACTGGGAGGCTGGAACCTATCTCAGCCAACTCTGGGCGCAGGTTGGGTGTCCTGAACAGCTTGGCCGTCCATTGAAGGACCAACACACACGTACATGCAAAACCATTCGGGGCAGCTGACGCCTAATGGTTCGAGAAGTGGCATTGGGACGAAAAGGTCGCTGGTTCGATTCCCGTACCAGCAGGAAAAATATGTGGCGGTGGGGGAGTGAGCTGCTTCTTTCTTTCCTCCACATTCATGGCTGAAGTGCCCTTGAGCAAGGTACCTAACCCCGAACGACTCTCAGGGCGCCCCAATGTGTGTGGCAGCCCACTGCTCCGAATGTGTGTGCTCACTTTGGATGGATTAAATGCAGAGGCAATAATTTTGACTCCAAAAAATTCACACTCACACCTTGGGCCCTTCTTTGATCTGTGGGAGGAAACTGGAGTACCCCAAAGAAATCATACAAGCACAGGGAGAACATGCAAACTGCTGAGCCCAATATTCGAATCCAGGACCTTCTTGTTGTAAGGCAGACGTGCTAACCACTACACCATCACACTGCCCAGGACAAAATATACTGAATATAAAGTATTGATCAATTTTCAAAATAATGAAATAATTACCATTAAAGGCTCAGATCATTGGCTTTCATTGTGACGTTCTGTGTCACATTCATGTGTGGCATGAAGTCTTATTGTTGTACAATAATTATGAGAGGACAGCTGAGACTAAATTTTAAAATAATAATGATGACTAGACAAAAGTGAGGATGATGATCGTGATTCTTCTTCTTCTTCCTCTAATAATAATAATAATAATAATAATAATAATAATAATAATAATAATAATAATAATGGTTGTATGTATGTTAGTTAAATGCACTTCTTTTTGCCAAACTTGGTAAATCAAGCACCAAATTTCTAACTGAATTATAATTCAGTTTATTGGTGTTCCAGAACCTTTTGCAGGAAATTTTTAAATGTCTCAAAGTTTTTCTCTCTAATCAGTCTTAGTGTCTGTTCATATCAGAATTACACCAGATCATTCATTCTCACTCTTTCTACTTTTTATTCCACACCCCTTTTACCTTTTTATTCCACACCCCTTTTACTTTTTTATTCCACACCCCTTTTACTTTTTTATTCCACACCCCTTTTACTTTTTTATTCCACACCCCTTTTACCTTTTTATTCCACACCCCTTTTACGTTTTTATTCCACACCACATTTCCTTTTTTTGCACACTTCTTTTACTTTTCATTTCACACT
This sequence comes from Neosilurus hyrtlii, assembly GCA_028564935.1. Taxonomy (NCBI): domain Eukaryota; kingdom Metazoa; phylum Chordata; class Actinopteri; order Siluriformes; family Plotosidae; genus Neosilurus; species Neosilurus hyrtlii. Next base: position 15,250 of record JAOUQZ010043569.1, on the reverse strand, counting down.
CCTTTTCCTTTTTCTTCCACACTCCTTTCACTTTTCATTTCACACTCCTTTTCCTTTTTCTTCCAGACTCCTTTTCCTTTTTTATTTCACACTCCTTTTCCTTTTTTATTTCACACTCCTTTTCCTTTTTTCTTCCACACTCCTTTTACTTATTTATTTCACACTCCTTTTCCTTTTTTCTTCCACACTACTTTTACTTTTTTATTTCACACTCCTTTTCCTTTTTTCTTCCACACTACTTTGACTTTTTTATTTCACACTCCTTTTCCTTTTTTATTCCACACTCCTTTTACATTTTCTTTCACACCACTTTTACTTTTTTCACACTTCTTTTCCTTTTTTCTTCCACACTCCTTTTCCTTTTTTATTTCACACCCCTTTTACTTTTTTCTTCCACACTTCTTTTTCTTTTTTTATTTCACACCCCTTTTCCTTTTTTTATTTCGCACTCCTTTTTTTATTTCGCACTCCTTTTCCTTTTTGCTTTCACGCCCCTTTTACCACGACCCTCTCGTTCCAGCCCTATGTTCGGGTGTTCCGGTGAAGTCACGTGATGTCGGTACACTGCGCAGTTTCGAAACCAAGTCCCGAGGAGGAGTGAGATCAGAGCAGGAGTGAGATCAGAGTGAGAGTGAGATCAGAGCAGGAGTGAGATCAGAGCAGGAGTGAGATCAGAGTGAGAGAGGCTGTGTGTACAGAGAGAGGGGGTAGTATTGATCAGTGGAGGTAGGTGGGTATTAGATCAGTGCTGGAGTGAGAGAGGTAGAGAGTGTACAGAGAGAGGGGGGTAGTATTGATCAGTGGAGGTAGGTGGGTATTAGATCAGAGCTGGAGTGAGAGAGGTACAGAGAGTGTACAGAGAGAGAGGGGGGGGTAGTATTGATCAGTGGAGGTGAGTAAAGGGTATTAGATCAGAATGTGGGGAATCATTTGCAGTCGCTCGGTTTCAGGATTTTTCCAGAAACAAGTCATTCGTCCTCGAGCATTGAACACCACTTCCAGCCGCCAGGGTGAGGACTTTAACCTCAGTGTCTACTTTTTTTTCTTACTGAATTATTTACTCATGTATGTATTTACTTATTTATTTGTTTGTTTACTTGGTTTCATACTTATATTTTTATTCAATCATTTATTTATTTTCTAAGCCGCTTAATCCTAATTAGGGCAGCGGGGAGGCTGGAGCCCATCTCAGCCGACTCTGGGTGAAGGCGGGGTACACCCTGAACAGCTCACCAGACCATCGCAGGGCAGAAACACACATATAACCGTTCACACTCACTCTCACACCTAGGGGCGATTTGGAACAGCCAGTTAGCCTACTCTGCATGTTTTTAGACTGAGTGAGGAAACCGGAGTACCCGGAGGAAACCCCCGCAATCACGGGGAGAGACTCCACCCAGAATCGCCCGAGCACAAGTCCCTCACAGCAAGAAGGTCCCAGGTTCGAGTCCTAGTCTTGGGTGTCTCTGTGTAGAGTTTGCTTGTTCTCCTGTTAGTTGAATAGGTTTCCACTGGGCACTTCGGTTTCCTTCCACAGTCCCAAGACATGTACATTAGGCTTATTAGCTATTCCAGATCGCCCCCAAGTGTGAGTGTGTGAGTGTTTGAGCTGTTCAGGGTGCATCCTGCCTTCGCCCAGTGGCTGCTGAGATAGGCGCCAGCCTCCCTGCAACCCTAGTAGGATTAAGCAGTTTGGCAAATAAGTGAGAGACAACCAAATAAATGTAAAGCTAAGGTAGGCAATATGAAGGTCTTTTTACATCATGACAGCAATTATTAAATCAAATGTGCGGACAATAAAAATCAGCCCAGATGAGATGATTAAGTGCCCTACCTGCCTGTCTTGTCTCTTGGGTAGTTTCTTGGGTACTTACAGTATTTGTACCCTTTATATGTAACCTTCACTCATTCGGAACCTCTATGTGCCTTGTCAGGCCCTCAAAACTGTATGCTTAGTTACCGTAAGGGCTGATAATTAGCTGTAGACGGTACATTAGTGTTGATTTTTTTGGGCTACAGAATGTACCCACTTACACTGAATCTTCAACACATCCAGACAGATGTTTATTGTTTACAGTCATTATCATAATGTTGGGTGTTTTCTTTCACGTGAATGAGACGTAGCCTGACAACCATGCGCTATTCTGGCTGACGTGGGCTGGTTCTGCAGGCAGGCGGTGTGTATCCGTTTTTGGACAGGTGCGTCTGAAGTGAGGTTGTGGGACTTTTTTTGTTGGATGCTTTCAAAGTCTCACATATTCTTGCTGGTTTCTCCAGTGTTGCCTACCTTAGCTTTAAGCTTATAACTTGGTTGTTTTCAAGTACCATGTTTCTAATTGTGTACCATGTTTATGTAAATTTAGAGATCAGTGGTATTGGTTCTCATTTGGTTTTGGGGGGTTTTCTAACAGTAAATTAATAAAAATAATAAAATGTTGCCTTTTAGCGGTCGTTTCTGCTGTGATTTCTATTTAACACGAGCTTATAGAACTTCAGAAAAGTGTTTGAATTCATTAATAAATGAAGGCTTTATTTCAAGCATGTGTAAATTATACAATAATACTTGATATGTCCGAAAAGGAGTAGGAAAAATTCTAAGCTTATTTAATCCCACCCCTTCTCCAGTATTCAGTAACTAGGGGCCCCTGATGAGGGATACCTATTTACATGCATGTATCAAGAATTGAAAATAAAAATTGTAAAATGAAATAATGAATCTGTGAACACCTGGTCGAAGCCCTTCTTCCTCCCTGTACCTCATGAAAACCATATTTTTGTACCGCTTTTTTGAACTGGGTCAAGCTTCATTGCACTCCAGCTGATTGGTAATAAATTTAAAAAATAGTGAAGATATTTAATGTTTAGTGTTGTTTGGGTTTACAATTCTAAATTTCCCATGGAAATGAGGTATTCCGAGCTCCACCCAAAATGTTTTATCTTAAGTGTTTATGCCTCAAGCATTGCTCAGGGTCCGAGTGTTGTTTTTAATTGAGAAAACCCAAAGACGTCTCAGCCCAAGAGTGTTGCAGCACTTTGGTAAGAATTTCTTCATCACTCTCAAACTGAGAAAATATTAACTTTTGGTATTTGATTTTTTGTCTTGTCTTTCTAAAGTTCACATCTTCAGGTTTTTGGTTGTTTTCACCACCACCATAATAGTTTAACCATTCGTTATTCGTTATAGAAACCACTTCCTGTCCTGACACCTCAGGTTGTGTTTTAAACTGGTATTAGAATGTGTACCTCGCTGTTCTGTGCAGGTCCACTCAGATGGACATCAGCATGTAGACCTGCACCTATATTAAGAGCCACACCTTGTCGTGCTTTAATTGATGAACCGATCACTCTAAAGGCGTATCATCTGCCACGAAATTCCCCCGTGACCATAAGAGCTCGGATGACGTGTGAGGATGGACATTTGTGGCAGTCCGTCTCTCACTACCACACTGATGAGGATGGAGTCGTAGATCGTGAGTGTCTTTTTTTTCTTCTTCTTTTTTTTTTATCCAAAATCCCAATTTTTTTTAATTTCCCAAATTCTTCACGTATAACAGTAACAAAGCACCCTTCTGTCGGTGGCTCATATGTCGGCTGTAAACCGATGGGCCTGTTTTGGAGTCTTCAGCCTGCACCAGGTGAAAAACGAGGCCTGAGGTAAGGAGAAAATTTAACTGGGGTTAGTTTGGGGTTATAAAGAGTGAACCATGAAGAAAGCTAATTTGTTGTATTTTTAATCCAACGATGGCCAGGGCAGGGGGTATTATGTTTTCGGGTTGCCCGTATGTCCATCTTTACGTATATCTGGAACATTCTTATGAACGCTTTGAGGAATTTTTTTTATACGTTGCAGAAAAGACCACTTTAACTCAAGGATGAACTGGTGTGATTTTGGAGGTTAAGGGTCAAGCTCACTGTAGCCTTATCAAACTGAGGCATATAGCCGCGAGGCGGTTGTTGTTGTTGTTCTCCAATAAAAAGCATTCGATAGCTAATAGTCATTTCCCAAGCCGCTCACTTGCACTCGTACCCGGAGGAAACCCGTACAAGCACAAGGAGAACATGTAAACTCCACACAAAAAAACCCTAGCCCGGGACTCGAACCCACAACCTTCAGCAGGGGTCTGTTTGCTGTGGCTACTGTCAGGGGAAGCCCCAGTTGCAACACAACCATGACCTAAAGCTAATAACAGGATACACACATATGCCGCCGCCAAGCCTAGGACTGGAACCCAATATATTCAATCATTAATTTCTGAACCGCTTAATCCTAATTAGAGTCGAGGGGAGGCTGGCGCCCATCTCAGCTGACTCTGGGCGAGGGCGGGGTACACCCTGGACAGCTCGCCAGGCCATCGCAGGGCCGGAACCCAATATATAATAAACAGAAGTGTACAGCTCTATTTACTGATGTAGCAAAAGCTTTCAATAGTAGTGGACCATATTATTTTACTAAAAAAGCTGTGTTCCACTGGTCTTGACTGTATAGTCTGCTCGTGGTTCCAGGATTACCTCTCTAATAGAACACAGGCTATTATGCATGGGCATATGAAGTCTCAATTTTTAAAGCGACCCAAGGAGTACCCCAAGGATCAATACTTGGACCAATTTTATTTACACTTTATTTAAATGATATTGCACATAATATAGCAAGTTGTAATGTTAATTTTTTTGCAGATGACACAGTACTTTATTCCTCTGCACCAACGTATGACCAAGCCTGTATCCGCTTGCAGTCAGCTTTTAACCCTATACAGCAAGCTCTAGCTGATCTTAAACTTGTTTTAAATATCGATAAAGCTTAGTTCATGCTATTTTTGGCAAGGAATGCACCTATACCAGATGGCTCTATTATCTCTTTGACTGGAGCACAAATTGAGCAGGTTCAGTCTTATAAATATTTGGGTATCTGGCTGGATCATGACTTTTCTTTTAAAACTCATGTGTCTAACTTGTACAAGAAAATCAGAATGAAATTGGGGTCTCTTTACAGAAACAGGTCCTGCATTCCATTAAAAAGTGGGAAGAGGATTGTCCAGGTGACAGTTTTACCATTATTTGACTATGGTGATCCTCTATATGAATGCCTCTGATAGTACAATAAGACCTTTGGACGCAGTTTATCATAGTGCATTGTGCTTCATGACCGGCAAATGAGACCTCGGTCTTAGTGGAACTACCCAGCAATAAAGGAAAAAAATTATATCAGCATCTGAAGTTCAATAATGATCTGTGTCATAATTTAGGTTTTTGTATTTTTTAACATAATGTAACTAAGTGCTCTTTAGTGAGATTTAAATAAAAAAAAGTTCCTCCTTTACGATTCCTTGTTTTAAGGTTGAGAAAGAAACATGTGGAGACTCCATACACCGTGGACGTGTCTGTGCTGGGAGGTCACATTTCTCCTCTTAGCTCCTCCCAAGAAAGGCAGATTAGCAGAGAGCGTGAGCTGGCTACTGTCTCGCTTCAGCGCTGGTACATGGCGCCAGGCGTGAGAAGGACTGAAGTACGACAAAACCAGGTCGTGGGCACGCTCTTCCTCCCTCCAGGTTGGTTTGGGATTTTTAGACATACAGCCCTCTTCTGACTTCAGACTGACAGCCTTAAAAGCTACACCCCCTTCACCAAGATTTGTACATTTCTGTACTTTTCATAACACTTCTTTCACCGGAAGTGACACCCACAGAGGCCACGCCTCCTTCTGTGCAACTGACACCAACAGTGGTCACACCTTCTATTGGACCGACACTCACCAAGGCAACAATGTCCTTCAATATGAGTGGTACGATATCGGAAATTTCAACCTACTCCCTACACCCAACAAATGCCAATGTGCATTCTGGGTACTTGGCATTCTCGATGCCATATTGGATGCTAACCTACCACAGAGCAATTTTCAGGACTGACCCAGATATTCTAAACCATAATTCCAGACATCATTACAGAATAGAATGGCAAAACATAGCTGGTTCATTAATTCATTCTTCCATTTGTTGAACCACTTTATCCTACTTGATAGGAGGCCGGAGCCTGTCTCAACCGGCACCCTAAACAGCTCGCAAATCCATCACAGGGCCAACACATACACTGTTACCCAGAGGCAATATGGATCAGTTAATTAGCCTACCGTGCATGTATTTTGACTGTTGGTGGATACCAGTGTAACCGGAGGAAACCCATGCAAGATATGCTAACCACTACGCCGCTGTGCTGTACATAGCTAGTTCACTATATAACAAACAGGGTGTGGAACAGTTAGAACTTGAACTCACTTATAAAGCGCTATGAGTAGTATACCATACTGGACGTAATGTTTGAAGTTCTTTAAGAGAAGAACTTCTCTGAAATGCCTTATGTGTTGGTTCCACCACTTTCTTCCAGGTCCAGGTCCATTTCCTGCCGTTTTAGATGTGTGGGGTTTGGGTCGAGGCCTGGTGGAGTATAGGGCTGCTCTGTTTGCCTCACATGGTTTAGCCTGCATGACTTTAGCCTACTTTGATCATGAGGATCTTCCTGGACCACAAAAACGTATCAATGTGGGAGACTCCTACTTCAAGGTACGATTATTCTTGCCTTCCAAATTCTTTATCATTTAACAGAGCTTGACATGATGTGGTCATTAAACTGGCTGTAACATATGGTGTAACGTGTTTAACCAGTTAAACAGTTCCAAGCATCATATTTAGGTACCACACTGACTTTTCTAAAGTCCACACAGAACCGGGTCCAGCCCTCAACCTTTGGCACCAAGACTATGCTACTCAAATAATTGTGGGACTTTTTGATTATCCTTGTGTCAACCCTAGCCTTGAGTTCTGACCCACACCTTGGACGCCTTGTGCTCACTGTACGTCAGTAATCAGAAGCATTGGCAGTGCTGTTTGGGGGACTGCTGACCTGTTACTAGCCTTTGGTCAGGGCTGTGTTGTGACCACAGCAAACAGATGAAGGTCCTGGGGAAGGTCATGTGTCCTGAGTCCTGTTCGAAGTCATTTCTGTGTGGAGTTTAGATGTTCTTCCTGTGCTTATGTGAGTTTACTCCAGGTACTCAGGTTTCCTCCTACAGTCTAAAGACATGCACATTAGGCTAATTGGCTGTTCCAAATTGCCCCTAGGTGAAAACAAGAGTGTGAATGGTTGTGTGGGTGTCGCCCTGCGATGGTCTGGCAAGCCGTTTCGAGTGTACCCCACCTCCGCCCAGTGTCGGCTGAGATAGGCTCCAGCCTTCCTGCGATACTAGTAGTACGATTGAGCGGTTCAGCAAATATGTGTGTGTGTGTGTGTGTGTGTGTGTGTGTGTGTGTGTGTGTTTGGGGGGGGTTTGTTGTTTGTACTGTACTAGCTTTCCACTGAGGAGGTTTATACGGATAGGAACTCAATTTTTGAGTTGGTGAACTGGCATCAGGGATTTGTTTGTATGTTCGTTTGTCTCTAGGCGGCATGGCAGGTCCTGCAGGATCACCCACAGGTGTGTGAGGACAGGATTGCCATCATTGCTACTTCGTTTGGGGTTTTTGTAGCTCTACGGATCGCCACGTCTCTCTCCGTTGATGTAAGACACCACAACATTATACACTAAATATCTTATTACATCCCTGCACTTCTATAATAATACAAAGATGGTTTTGACATTTTTACATTTATTCATCATTTCAATCCTAATTAGGGTCACAGGGAGGCTGGAGCCCATCTCAGCCATCTCTGGGTGAAGGCAGGGTACACCCTAAACAGCTCGCCAGACCAATGCTGGGCCAACACACACATACAACCATTCACACTCACTCTCAACAGTTTTGGGCAAATGACTGTGACAGGGAAACTGGAGTACCCAGAGGAAACCCATGCATGCAACGGGAAAATTATGCAAACTCCACACAGAAACACCCCGAGCTTGGGAACCGAACCCGGGACCTTCTCGCTGTGAGGCGCCACAATGCCGCCATTATTATTATTATTATCATTGTTATTATTATTTTTGATGGCACAGTGGTAGTAGTAATCGCGTCCACCTCACAGCAAGAAGGTCCAGGGTTTGAGTCCTGGCCTTGGGCGTTTCCGTGTGGAGTTTGCATGTTCTCCTCTTGGTTGCGAGAGTTTTACCCGGGTACACCGGTTTTCTCCCACAATCCAAAGCTATGTGCATTAGACTAATTGGTTGTTCCAGATTGCCCCTAGGTGTGAGTTGTTATTCTATATATGTTTCCTTCCAATGGTCTGGCGAACTGTTCAGGACTTTGCCTGATATCAGCTGAGATAGGCACAGCCTCCCTGTGACCTTAGTAGTTATCAAAAATAATTGTAGTTAATTCCTTGTAGGCTTCTTTGATCATTTCAAGTGAATATTTTGGTCGTAATAAAACTGCTGCTTTTATTCATTTTCAACCAAAATATTTGAGTGCCATCTGTATTAAGTATAGTTTATTTATTATAGTATTATATATATATATATATATATATTATATATATATATATATATATATATATTGTGTCACACTAATCAACCCAAAGTGACAGAGTTGACTGTCACTACACAAAGTACTGTAGAAATCACTTCAAATTTAAATGTTGATGAGGTCATTTCCTGGTTTTTTTTTTGTTTGTTTGTTTGTTTTTGTTGTCTTTTTTTTGGGGGGGGGTGAGAAAGAGATTTTCATATGTTAACTTCTACTGGCATTGATTTATGAGTTGCATTAAAAAGATCTGATCTGGGAATTTAATCAGAAATAAACATCACTGTATATTGGGGCCATGTAATATCACAAAGGGTTAAAATCATTACTGTAGAAGTCTATAACCTGCAAATTTATGTTGGTACCTGTTCAGCCAAGGTGTGTGGTTTGCATCAATGGACCAATGTGCAGCGTCAACAAGTATTTCGGTGAAAATGGAGAGAATGTTGATGAGTGAGTAAAAGTTACACCCATTACATGGTGATTATATCTATTGAATGTTTTAATAATTTTTTTTATTTATTTATTTTTCATTTTCATATACTGTATTAATCCCATAAGTGAAATCTTGGCTTTGCATTTAACCAATTCAAAGTAAGAACCTGCACATAAACAGTGAAGTGAGCTCACACTCAGAGCAGTGAGCTGCCACGTTTTAGCACCCGGAAAGCAGTTGGGGGGTTAGGTGCCTTGCTCAAGGAGGAGGGGGAGGGTACTGCTCAATTCATGACTCCAAAATCTCACTTTCACTCACTCATGCGTCAAACCGATTAATCCTACTAGGGTCTTGGGAAGGCTGGAGCCTATCTTAGCAGACACTGCCTAAAGGTGAGGTACACCCTAAACACCATCCAGGCCATCACAAGGCCACCACACATGTACACACAACCATTCACACTCACACCTAGGAGCAATTTGGAACAGCCATTTAGCCTAATGTGCATGTCCTTGGACTAGGGGAGAAAACCGGAATACCCGGCGGTCGATAATGTGCAAACTTCACACAGAAACTTCCAAGCCCAACTCAAACCCAGGACCTTCTTAATGTGATGCGGACATGCTAACCACCATGCCAACTGTCTCCAAATATATTTTTTAAAATTACGTTTAAATTTATATGTTTGAATTAAATGTTGTTGTTCCTCTAAAGTCTTACAGGTGGCGATCTCTAAACTGTTCATATACAGGCAGTACAGCATCCCATGTGATGAAAGCGAATTATTTGTTAATAATTCCCCACCAATGTAGCTGCAGCCACCTCCCACTCAATCATTGCCTTCCTATTATGCAATCACTGACAACCAGAGAGGGGCATAACCAAGCTCATGCTCCATCCGTGACAGACATGCTGTCACCCGCATCTTTATGAACTGCTGTACATGCGCATTCAGCGGCAGCCTAACAAGCTCAGAGGGAAAGCTCTATCTGCCTCCTTGTACGGATGAGCTCAGAGATTGGTTGACAATTGCTTTAAGTAGCAGGAAGGTGAGCACATCTCTCCCCCCTTAGCCAGTCACCTTCCATGGACTCCGGAGTGCAGAAGGTTGCATGCACTCACTTCAAATTCACAATCTCTAAATGGATGGTCATGTACCTTGTCGATGCGCCACTCGAGCCCTGCCTTATTAATTTTACTATAATAAGTAAATAAAATAGGGTAATTGTGTGCAAATTCTGAAATTGTATTCAATTTGGCAAGGACACATCCTGATTTTAGGGCGTTTTTCCAAAAATAATGACCTAACATTTAAGATTGCATAACTAAGCTATTAGACATTAGTGTTATTATAGTGGCAGTAATGAGACGATCAGTAGTGCTGATAAAGTGAAAGTATTGAACAGAATGAATAGTTTTTTCCTGATCTGACAGATGGATTGAAGACTTGACTACACTACACCAGCAGTGGGAGATTTTTATACAATTTAGGATTCAAAAATAGTAAAATATGTGCAACATTAACATGACCGCTACAGTGAAGTAGTGTTTACAGCGGGGTTTAAATTTTGTCTGAGCAAACAGAATTGCTTCATGGTGTAAATAAGAATAGGTAAAACATTTACATTTATCATCTTTCTAGAGAGCAAAAAAATTGGCATCTTACTGATCACGGCTACGTGAGCTGCAGGGATATATCTTTACCCAGTAACATTCCACCTGAAAACTTTATTCAGGTAAATCAACACAAGTAAACTGTACTAAGTGTATTTAATTAAATCATATATTACTATAGTAAATGATATAATGAATTAGCATGATTCTTTGAATAAAAAAATCAAATATATATATAATGATTCACCTTTAATTTTTTATTTTTTTTAATGCATGTAATATTTACATAATAAAGCATGTCATCATTTGTAGTAAAGGGAAACATTATTAATAAAGGGATTCCACTTCCTTAACTCTCCACGTGTTGTTTATTTTAGAACCATTTTAAAAATCTGACTTTTCATTCTGTCCAAAAAAAAAGTCTACCTGAATGATGTAATGACACAAGATTATGTTGCTATGGTGATGCACCGTGATAAACGAAGTCCGAAATAAAACACAGTATTTGTTGTCAATAGATTGAGAGAATTCGCTGCCCTCTGTTGTTCATCGTTGGAGAGGATGATTTATGCTGTCCATCGGAAGAGAACGCAGATGAGGTGAGGCAATTTGGATCAGATGTTTAGCCTAATATGCATGTGTTTGGACTGTGCAACGAAACCTGGAGTCTCAGGAGGAAACCCATGCAAGCATGAGGAGAGCATGCAAACTCCACACAGAGACGGCGGAGCCTAGGAATTGACCCAGGACTTTCTTGCTGTGAGGAGGATGTGCTAACCACTGCGCCACCGTGCCACCCCTTAATGTTTCATTGACATTTAAATTGATGAGGAGTTGATTTTTTAAGGTCTTAGCATGTCACTAGATTCCCAAATCTGGTAGGAATGTCTAGATGAGAAAATGTTATCTTTTGCAGTGTTGGATGTTTGATTGTCCTGGGTCTCTTCGTATGTTATCATTATCTAGCTATTTATATACACTACCTGGTTAGAAAAGTCAATACCTTTGTATTTCCTCTCACTTTTACTCATGTTCCGAGCCGCTTAATCCTATTAGGGCTGCGGTGACATCGGGTGAAGCCGGGGCCGACGCTAGATGAAGGCGGGATACATCCTGAACTCTCCAGTGCTTCGCAGGGCAACACAAACACAAAACCATTCACACTCACTCTCACACCTAGGGGCAATCTGGAACAGCCACTCAGCCTAACATGCATGTCTGTTGCTGTGGGAGGAAACCAGAGTACCCGGAGGAAACCCACGCAAACACGGGGTCCGCATGCAAACTCCACACAGAAACACACTTGCCGAGCCTGGGATTAAATCCCAGAACCTTCTTGCTGTGAGGTGGACGTGCTAACCACTACGCCACCACGCCACCCAAGGAAATTCTTAAAGAGCAACAATTCTGATTTGGGTTTTTTTCCCCCTGTGCTTTTGTCAGGATATTGTGGTTTCCGTATTCATTAAAAAAGGCAAGCAAAGGACACGGTGTCCTCCTGGCTGGTCTGTTAGTGGTAGAACCGGTGAATTATGAATGCAGAGTAAATCTCAGGAATGTAAGTGGAATCCTCTTCTGTGCAGAAACCCAGATGCGAAAGTATCAGAATGAGTGTAGCAGGAAACAAATCTCTTAACAAGCATGACTAACACACTTGTTTCAAAACATTTATCTGAAATGTCATGGCAGATGGAAAAACGATTGCGAACAGCAGGTAAATCTCACCTGTTTTCCCGATTGTCCTACCCTGGAGCTGGTCACCTGATCGAGTCACCATACATGCCGACATGCCACACCTCCATCTGGGCCAAGCGACCCACTGAATGTCAGTATGCTTCAGTTGTTGTTGTTTTTTTTTTTTTATGAAATCTATGCTGAGTTGTTTTTTTTTCCAAGGTTGTTCATTTTATTGTTCACTGTATGTTATGCAGCTATGATTCAGTGGGGCGGAAACCTAGAGCAACATGCAGAGGCACAGGCGGACTCGTGGCCACGCATCCTGAATTTTCTGGAAAGTAACTTAAGAGGGGAGGATACGGCTTAGTGTTGACCACACTCCTTTTTCCTCTGGCTTGAATGTGTCCTCTTTTTCATCTCAAGGTTCGGCCCTTTATATTTTCACGTGGAGGGAAATGCATTAAATCATAAGATAAAGATAGCATCAGCATCAAGGTGCGGACATCTGAAGCACTTACCCTGAAGCCACTCTGGATAAGTGCGTTTGCAAAATGCTGCAAACGTGTCCCTAGATGAGAGGTAGTTTATGCATTATAAAGTATTTATATAAATCAGCCATTTGAGCTTCGTTCATATTAATGTTGCTGATCATGGCAGTTGTGATCCTGTTTTTAAGCAAAAGCACCCTCTTTGTAACATGCCCATCTCTCTACATGAACTCTGTGCACCCTCACCATCTCTATCTGTTTCAATTCACTCAATTGCCAAACCGCTTAATCCTATAAGGGTCACAGAGAGAACCAGGTAAGCGAGTGAGACATGCAATAATAATTTGAACTCCACGAATAACTCCGAGTTTATAACAGTGTTTATTTTTATTCAGTAGATTTTATTTTGTATGCTCGGTCATGAACAGATCATGACACGCTGAGGTCACCATGGCGATGAGAGGAATGAACTCCTGGAAGTCAATTTCTCGATCACTGTTCTGATCCAGATCAGAAAACAACAAGTCGAGGGTGTCCTTGTCCTGGATTTTCTGTGAAAGCAGGAAATAAGTGCAGTTAAAAAAACGCCTGATGACGTGATGATCCGTTTTATTACCTGCTGTGATACATGCCCATGGTATTTTAATCAATTTAAATTAATTAATTGTTCGACTTAAATAAATAATAGGCTTTTTAATTATTTTTTTTTAATTAAAAGAAAATCCTTATCGATGTTATGTATCGTTTGTTATGGAATATTATGATGTGATATTTTGCTTTATGCTCAACACTACTGTGTGCTAGCTGTAATGTGAATATATAATCATATGTTAAATAGAAATAGAATGAGACAAATCATATCACACATGGCATGTACTGTAGAATAATTTACATCAAGTTATATAATCTTATAAAATAAAAAGAAAGATAATATAATATATATCTCACTCATTCACTATTACATATATATATACACACACACACACACACACACACACACACACACACACACACACATAGTATACGGGACATGGCAAAAAAAATTATCAATAAGGTAATCTATAAACCTGCTTTTCTTAAAATATCCTTCAAAGTCGGCTACCCAGAAATATTCCGTCAGTTAGCCGGTGTCCTCTAATACATAAAAACTCTGTATTAATCACTTACAAAAAACAACAATAAACCAAATAATTACTCAAACTACACAAATTCAATTTCTTATTAACAATAATCCACTATGTATGGTTAAAAGAAGAGAAATTGAAATGCAGACAACGTAATGAACCAGGAATGGACATGATATGTAATGAACAAATGACATTTTTAATTTCTCATTTTTTTAAAAATAAAATATGCTTGAAAAACACAGTATCATAACATTTAAAACACCTCAATACTTGCTGTATCTGCTACCTGTTGTAGTTGCCTCAAAGATAATGTAAAGCAGTGTGAAATATATTCCTGAACAAGGCACTATATGGTATGTCTCAATTTTTTGCCATGAAATTTACTGTTTCATGAAACAGAATTGAAAATTAAAATGTTACAAAAAATGCTCTCTAAGTATTTTTTTTCATTTTATTCCAAAAATGTATACCAACAAATAAATATTGACGCAACAGCCAGAGACAGTAAACTTCTGTAGAATAATGAAAGAAAAATACAGCACCTCATATTTGTGAGTATAACACTGTTACTCATATATATATATATATAAATATATATATATATATATATGAGTAACAATATAAGTAACAATATTATCATTATATATAACAATATAACATTATATATATATGTATGTCTTATAACAAAGATAACAGTCTCTTTTGAGAAAAAATGTATTGTGGCCACCCTTTACTTTGATTACAGCATTTAACCTTTCTGGCATAGTGTTCACTTATTTTTTTAATTTCTTCACTCACTAAACCATTCCATACGCTTTGAAGTTCATTCATGTGTAAAAAAAAAAAAAAAGAAAATTTGCAACACCTTTAAGTTTTTCTGATTTTTTTTTTTTAAATGATATTCTCAGTGTTTTTGATTATTAGCCGTACTTTAATCTCAATATACTTGTCGGAATAATTGTTTTGGTTCTCATCACCTACAATATCATTTTTCAATGCATTTTCACCAAAAAATTAGAGAGAAGTAATTTTTTACTCCTTTTTATTAGGAGCCCTTTTATACAATAAATATATATATATATTGTGTGTGTAGGGATGAGAGCCACAGTGGTCTAACCCCCCCAAAAAATTAAAGAACATATTTTAACACATCTGCTGCTACAAAAAAGGGAGATCCCTTCATCTTCTTTATGAGCATAAATCATATTGTGAGCATTATCCCTGATTTTTTTATATTGCAAAAACATTCATTTAATTTAAAAAATGTGAGTGTGTGTGTATGTGTGTGCATTTACTTATTTATTTAGTTGTTCGTTTGTTTATTTATTTATTTATTTATTCGTTCATTCATTCATTCAATTTAAATTTAAATTTAAATTTTATGTGTCACATACAAATTATACACAGTACAATATGTAGTGAAATGCTTAGTACGACTGTCCACAATGTAAAGAATAAACT
>JAOUQZ010043568.1:0-12847 GCA_028564935.1 Neosilurus hyrtlii | reverse complement strand
CACACACACACACACACACACACACACACACACACACACACACACACACACACACACACACACACACACACTACAGTTAATATATGTAGCTTTCAAATGAGGAAGTCTCTCTCTCTCTCACACACACACACACACACACACACATTCACTTATTTGTGTCTCTTTTTCTCTGCCTCTCTCTCTCTCTCTCACTTGTTTGTGTGTGTGTCTCTCTCTCTATGTACCTCTCTGTCTCAGTTTAAGTCGACCTCAAGTAAGTGTGTCTCTGTGGTGGGCTTGATGACGATGATGGCAGATGACCCTGAGCATCCTGATGTTTTCCTGCTGACAGATTCCGAGCATGGTGAGTGTGTCTAGTCATAGATATAAACATCAGAAATCAGATTTGAGACTTTTTTGTCTATTTATTGAGACAAATTTTGAAACAAAGCCACTAAGAATTTTAGGGGGCTTTTTTGTTTGTTTGTTTGTTTTTTCCTTTTTTGTTTTGACTTTGGTTTGAGGTCTAAATCGGTCAGGGTCTTTAGTGGCACGTGCCGTCGAGATCCGCACTGATGTCCTGTGTCTTGGCTTCTAAAGGATGCTCTGCGGTTTATTTTAGATTATTTGTTTTCATGTAGTTTTCTTCAGGCCCCCTCACTGGGGCCTCATCGTGTTTTTTAAAAGTGCATACAGTTAGAAGCAAGTCTGAAAGTAAGTGTTGTACTGTGCTACAGTGAAAAAGAGGATTGTGTAGAGGTTGAATGTACATTAACATACAGAGGATGAAACAACCATCACTGAATTGTCATGTTCACTATCCACACATGGTGCAGAAAACCAAAACCTAGAGGGTGTGGGTGTGTGTGTGAGAGAACGAGAGAGAGTGTGTGTGAGTGAGTGTGTGTAAGAGAAAGAATGTGTGTGCACGCGCATGAGAGAGAGTGTGTGTCAGCATGTGAGAGGGAATGTGCAAGCAGGCTGGAGAAAAGAGGAAAACTCTTTAGATCTAGTGTAGTAATGCGCATGTCTTTATTTTATATATGTGTGTGTGTGTGTGTGTGTGTGTGTGTGTGTGTGTGTAGGAAACTCGTACAAGTTCCAAGCAGGGAACAGAATGAACGCTTTGCTGTGGTTTAAACACCTCAGTGCAGCGTGTGAAAGCAACAGACAACAGGTAAGCAATCACGTTAATAGTTTGTTCCTGTGTTCAGTTTAATCAGCACTTATAAACAGAGGAATATTTCAGTACAGAAAACCCTACTGTAAACACTTCATATCAGTTTCATCAAAGCACTGCCTTTCGTGTTATATTTATAAAAGTTTTGAGATATTTTAACGCAAGAATGATAAGAGTATTCCTCCTGTAGTATATAGGCTCTGTATGCTGGTTTTAATTACTCACGTGCTCGTCTAACGAAATGATCTACAGTACATGGATCTTATCACATTTAAATAAAAATCTAATTTGAAGGATTTATGAGATGACTGGGGTTTGACCTTTCAAGGTCACTCAAGGTCAAAGGTATTTGTTTCATTTGAACGGTTGTATATGTTTCATGTATGGTTTCCTGTTAGTGTTCTGTAGGAATGGCATGTCTGTCGCACTCGTTTCAAAGTTAGAAACATTCTGTGTTCTCTTTTTGACCCTGCTCTGACCTTCACCTTTGATTCTGACACTAAACTTAAATCATGTCTGGGACTCATGTAGGGTAATGTCCTCACCATGTTTGGTGAAGGCATGTGCATGGTCAGGGTTTTATTCACTGACAAACATGGAAGCAAGGAAGCAAACTTTAATTAAAAGGGAAGTAATAAGCCAGAACTTGGTTATCAAGCAGTTATAATGGATAGGGTTCCATACCTGTATAGATATGTGGGAGAAAACCAGTAGGTACCTGATACCCCTCCTCAGGGTGGGGTGTTCAAGCCTCATAGGAAGCATAGTGTTTGGTTTATACGTCACACATATGACTTGCAGTCCTCGTGCTCAAGCAGCAACAACAAGAGCGGCATCGATCACACACCTGCCTGCTTCCCTTGTGTAAGTCTGGTAAATTAAATCACTCGAAGGCACGTACACGGAGCCCAAGCGTCCCTGTCCATCAGGGGTCCATGTCACACTGTGTAATGTTAATGGTTTCATGCACAGTGAATTGAAAACAACGAGCTGTGTGCCTTTGTTGTCATGTGTCTGTGTGATTGTTGTCATGACGTATCCGATCCAAAACTTAAAAAGTATTCAGATTGATTTAATAATCCACAAAATACAGAACGCCACAACTCAATATAACAGATCTTTTAGTAACTTTAACAGCTACATGTAAGATTTATACACCAACAGTACATAAGTACTAAAAGAACAGTTTAGTCTGATAGCTGAAAAAGGAAATTTGTCCATTTTTAGTCACACATTAAGATAGCGTTACTGGCATTTTGCCTTTGATATTTGTGACCTGCTCCAGCAAAATAGTGATTAAGTGGAGAATTTGACCTACCGAGATATTCATACATTCAAAAGGGAATTGAATCTGCTTCAAAATTTAGAATAATTCATGATTATAGCATGACAACAGACTGAGTTACATCACTTTCGATGTCGCTAATCAGGAAATGCTGCTTTTGAGAATATAGCAATTACAGTTACAGAACCAGTTTCTGAATGTCCGCATCTGAAACTCCTAAACATCCATAAACTAAATGAATCTGGCCCTCGACCAATCAGAGCGATCTTCCTAGCAACAAATGAGTTCTGTTTACACCGAGTCATGGTTTACCACTATATGTTTGGGGGAGTCCTGGGACTCTGTAAGTAGGGAGAGTATTCTGGTACCAAATATGGATAATAAGGAAATACCCTGAGCAAAGACCAGTTAGAAAATCAGGAAAACAAGTGGAAAACAAGTATTTCTATTGTTTTACAACAACTTAGACAGGGAACCCTTTCATAAACAACTATTTTATTATGGATGGAGTGTGTTTATCTTGGTCATGTTGAAGATTATGCTTTGAAGGATGTATTTTTGGCGATGACGCATTTTCGTGCAGGTACACCATTTGGCTCTTACTCTAAACACCACTTTGTGACTCAATCCGTATTATATTGGAGCAGGTCACATTTCTGTTAACTCGATAAATGAATGAAATGAAAGAGAAGATCCTCAGCGTTTAATTTCCATGCAGTGTTCTCATTCTGCCTTGTATATTTCCAGGTTCCAGCCAATTTAATGTCGTTCGAATGAAATATCCAACCAGATGGCAAAAGAACTGTTTCAAAGGCGGGTGCTAAATGACAGGACAGGAGCAGTTGAGGAGTGATGGAGCAGGAAGAGAAAAGAAGAGGAGTGTAGTGATTTTACAGGAGCTTTCCACTGCCATCACCCAGGCTGAGTCTCACTGCAAAGCCCTCCACCACCACTGCCTTACTGAGTGGAGCAAGAGTCTCTGCGTGTGTGTGTGTGTGTGTGTGTGTCCAGTAGTCTGCTGGTGTGAAGCCCTCTGTCCTCTGCCACTTTGTTTCTTTCACTCTTTCCCCTCCTCATCTTGGCTCGCTCTCCATCATGCTCCTGCTCTCCATACCAATGTGAAAATCTCTGCATGTTCCGCTACATTCAAACTTCTGTTCCTGTGGATATTTGGGTCTTAGCTCCATCAACACCCCTCTTCACTTCCCTTTTTTCCCTCTCTTTTTAAATATATATTTTCCCTATGGGGATGAAGAACTGGGCCCAAACGCCGTCCACCAGCGGAGTAAAATTCTGAACTCGTCCTCTTCACACCTCGCACATACCACCAAGTAACATACCATTCTCTCTCGCTCTCTCTCGCTCTCATCGCTCTCTCTCTCTTCCTCTCCCTCTCCCCTCCATCCCTCACACATACATTCTCTCCCTCCCTCTCCCCCCCTCCCCCCTCCCCCTCCCTCCCTCCCCCCTCCCTCTCTTTCCTCCCCTCCCTCTCTCTCTCTCTTTGTCCCCCTCCCTCCCTCCCTCCCTCTCTCTCCCCATCTCTCACACATACATTTTCTCTCTTTCTCACACTCTCGCCCACACACATTCTCTCTCTATGTCACACACTCACCCACATACACATCATTCATCGCACGTTGACTCTATTCAATTTGTATATATTTTTTCACCCTTGAGTTGGGCTCAAGCGAGATTTTCCAAATACAGGTTTAACTGCAGGGAGTGGACGTGTCTCCTGCGTTACAATAATTTTAACACTTTTGATCCGTAAGCGGGGAAACAAGGGCTCTGATAACTCGATAAATTCCATGTGACCAGTGTTCTCTTAAATATTTGTATCACCTTTCATTACATAAGAGATTTGTAGAAATTACACTTGCATGATCTTGCTTGTGCTCTCTCTCTCTCTCTCGCTCTCTCACTCTCACACACACACACACACACATGCGCGCGCACATTCAGAGTCACATTCATTTATACAGGTTGCGCTTAAGGACAGTGATCATGAATTTTTTGAGGCACTGCAGCCCTCTGTCTCTAAGACGCTTCGTGTATGTAAAAATTGAGTTGAATGCCCCTTGTTTGGGTGGGTCGTATGGCACAGTGTGCACAGGGATGGGAGTGTGGGTGAGTTTGGAGTTTTTACAGCAGGTGCTCTTTATGGTACGACTGAAGCTGAATGAGCCTCATAACGGAGACCGTGTGTACAGTTATTTTTTTTTTTTAAACTCTGCTCTCTTTCTTTTACTTTACCCCTCTCTCTCTCCGTCTCTCCTCTCTCTCTCTCCCCACCTAGTTAAGAGTCAGAGATGGGATGTTGCCTATTAGGACACACACATTTTTCCATATGAAACTTGAAAGCTGTGAATGTCAGATGGATTCCTGCCTGTAATCTCAGTGACGGTTGAACTTGAGTTCTTTCCACCTTTAGTTTGTTCTCTCTGATAGGATTAGACGATATGGACTGGTCGAGGTGGGCGTGGCTGCATGTGTTTGAATGTGCTTATGAGTAACTTTACCATAATATCGAAGCTGTTCACAAACCGTTTGCTTCTGTTGTTTTGGTTTTGTTTACAAGTTTGGGTTGTCTTTCTCCGCAGTATTACAGTCGATCCATCGTGGGTTTTTGTTTTTTCCCTTTCACTGCTCTAAGGATGTTTTATTTATGTTACATTTTTGTTCAGTCTTTCCTTTTTTAATTTTTGATGTGTTTTAAACTGCTTGCTGTGTGTTTTGGTTTTATTTTTATTTTTGCTTATTGTACATGAATTTAACTGTGAGTTTACATCTACAGAACATTACTACACATTCTGTTTAAAGGAAACGCAAACATGTTGTTTAGAAGGCACGGGAGGAAAGATAACGATTTTAGCTTCCCATACCAGAAACCTACAGATTCTTCTGATGATTACTATTACTAGCGTTTATTTATTTATTTTTTTGCATGATGATTTGTATTATACATTATTATTATTATTATTATTATTATTATTACTCTTACTATTATTATTATTTCTTAAATTATTATTATTTTTATATGATTGTTATAATTTATATGATTGTTATTATTATTATTACTATTTTAACCCAATAGACAATCAGTAGGGTAGCAATATTCCAGTCCCCTCACAAGGCCGCCATAGGCAACTTTTTTTCCGGTCAGCTCTGTCGCTAATATTCCAGTTATCTTCTGAGAAGGAAATACGTTTACTTGCTATGAAGGCATCTTCGGAATGCTCTGCACAGTTATAAATGCTAATATCCTTCGGTGGGTCCGGATTTCCCGTCTTGTTCAATCAGCCAACAGCTGTGCACTGATGTAGAAAAGACACGAATGGCACAGTCCTCATATTCACAGTGGATCCACTGATCACGGCAGGCCCGTTCGATGTCACAGCCAGGCCCATGCAGTATTTCTTCTAATGTTTTGATTGGCTGAAGTGATAGCGAGGTTGCTTAATGGCGTGTGAGAGAGATCTGAAACCCAGTTATTTTAATCTGCTAATCTGTAGCCTTGAAAAATGATGCGGTTTTCTGGTTTGGGAAGCTAAAATTGTGATTTTTCCTCCTTTAACACCAGGTTAAAGTGAGAGTGAGTAAAGGAAGGGTTTTATTTAAATGCTTTCTGTACTTCAGACTACCATGTAATCTCTTGAAGTCACCCACCGGAAAGGCTTTTGTGTCATGCAGTCTGATACTAGTGTGTCCAGCTCTATAGGGAACAAGACAGGAGGGATGATAAGCTTTTGAACAAATGAGAGAGCAAGACACGAACGAATAGATCAGAACAGGCAGACGACGCCGTTTACTAGCCGTCGTGTTCATGTTGTTTACTTTTTATACATTTGATTCCTTTCGACTTTCTTCTCCAGTCACCGTAGTGTTCCTCCTGCCAGCAGTAATGGACGCTGCATGACATCCTGGTTTGTAATGCTAGTTTACAGGCTGCTGTAGAGTGGCTTGGCATGTGACCCAGATAGGTCCATGTTTTTAATGAATTTCACTCGAGCCTGTCATCCAGCACTATTACAGAACGAAGAAATGAATGATTCAGTATTAAAAGCTCATCAACGCGACAACTTATTACTCGTGCTGTACTGTTTCTGATGTAGCGTTTACATGTGTTTCACGTTTTTGAAAGAACGGTCTTGTTTGAGAAAGATAGAAGTTCAAACACACATAACCGAGAGAAAAGAGTGTTTATGCACGGAGCTTGTCACAGATTTCCTTTTTTAAGAAGCCATATTGGCTTAAATTAAGAGTTTTCATAACACGGTGTGGTTTTGAGGCGGGATGAAGTCAGTCTGCTGTGATAGAGCAGCTATTACTGTTTAGACACGGAGTTCAGGCGTTATCTTCAACTTGTGGACTCTGCGTCGCTGTTCAGATTAGATTCAGTTTAGGTTCAGCTCGAATTGTGTCCAATATCCAGAGGGGAGTGAATCATGCGATGGGTTCAAGTTTTATTCCCTCTCTCGTCCTTCCTGACTGCTGCAAGGCGGTGGAGAGAAGCGCTGTGTGTTTGTACACGTTACCAGGGTGCCAGTTGGTACTCCATGATTAACTGACCTTTTGAGCAGTGTGCCACATGGTCTTTTTTGAGTTTAACTTGCTGTAAATGGTTGAGATGGAAAAGGAATCAATAGACCTGAACAATAAATAAATACGGCAGTGAATCATAGACCGTTGTGCAGGGAAAGGTGACTGGAGTTCCCAAAACGTTTACTGTCGTCTCTTCCTTCAGGCTGTCGGCTGCCTGTCCCTGATCACATACATGAAATGGTACTGAGACTCTGGTTATATAGGATTGTTATATCCAAAAATCTCTCCAAATACTGTTGCTTAATGGATGTTACTGTACAGAAAAATAGCCAGCTCTCGGAGATTAAGTTCTGGAACAGGATGGGATCATTACTTTGTTTGTGTGTTTTTAATGTTGAATTTTTATGTTTGGGTTTGTTTTTTGTTTGTTTTCATCTGTTTTTTGAAACACCCTCTGAATGTCACACATGCATTATAATTTAAACTAACACTGTTTTTCATATGTACACAAGTATATCATTTACAAATGCACAAGTGTCAGTGATTTTCTCTTGCTTTCCTGTTTGTTGTGATGGGATAGAGACTATAGAGAGAGAGTCATGAAATGATTTTACTCTGGGTGTCGGAGTTTCTGGAGATGTCCTTCTGCACCATCCCAAATGCATCCATTCTGCGTTCTCCTCCGTCGTATCCAGCCTCTCTGTCCCATGGCCCGAGGCAGCGCTATGATCTCTGACCTGAAGAGAGATGCGCTCTTGGGTTCCTGAACAGACAAAACCAATAAACACACCTGTTCCTTTTTTAAACCCGGGTGCTTGTTTTTCTTGATTTGATGTGTGTGTGTGTGTGTGTGTGTGTGTGTGTGTGTGTGTGTTACAAAAAAATTGTAACAAAACTTCAGAGATCAGTCCTGCTCAAGTGTCACAAAATACTAAATTTGCCAAAACAAAAAAAATATTTGTTTTAATTAATTAATTAAATCCACATGAATGTATGACAAACCTTTTATCCTAATTTTAGATAATGGTAAAACATTTACTCTGAGAATTAAAAGTTAAAATACCTAATTTGTTTTATATCAGAATTATATTTTTATTGTTTACAATTAAATACATTTTGGTGCGGCACGGCGGCGTAGTGGTTAGCACTTCCACCTCACAACAACAAGGTCCTGGGTTCGAGTCTGAGGCTCAGGCATTTCTGTGTGGAGTTTGAACGTTCTAGACGTGCTTTGCATATTCTCCCTCTGGGTACTCTGGTTTCCTCCCACAGTCCAAAGACATGCACATTAGGCTAACTGGCTGTCGAGTTGTAAAGGGTGCACCCCGCCTTCGCCCAGTGTTGGCTGGGATAAGCTGCAGCCTCCCTGCGATCCTAGTGGGCAAATAAGTGACAAATGAGTTTTTTGATGGGACAAATAGAATTATAACTGATCACACTGATTATCATACACTGCCCATCCAAAAAAAAAAAAAAAAGTTGCACACTAATATTTTGTTGGAGAGCCTTTAACCTTGATTGCAGCACGTAATCTGTGACATCTGCTCTCCCTTCAGGTCAGCTCAGTTATCGGCATGTCCTTTATTTGTGTACTTGGTGCTGAAACGGTTGAGGTTTTTAAGCTAAATAAAATCAAAAGTGTATGGACGCCTGACCTTCACACCCAACATCTTGAGCATCTAAATTCCTGCTCTTCACTCCAAACTTGGTACATCATGTCTTCATGGACTTTGCCTTGTACACGGGCGTGGTCATGACGCAACAGGTTTGAATCCCTTAGTTCATTAACCTTGATTCTTTCTGTACCAGATGTATAAGATCGTCCTGTTCCAGAATCAGGAAGTTATATTACAGAATGCATGCATTTAAAAAAAAAAGAAACATCTGGATGTAATGGCCAGGTGTTCACACACACACACACACACACACACACACATATATATATATTTGTTTAAAATGTGTTTTAAAGTTTGATTATGTAAGATATGTAAATATTATTTCTCAAATGGTTAAAACCATGTGACAATAAATTTGGAAGTGTTTTTTTTTTCTCCTTGACCTCAGTTTTACTCCCATGTACACAGACCCTGATATGAATCATTATTTTAGCAAAAACTACACATGAATATAAGAAAAGCAGAGATTTTTCTGGTTTATTCTTGAGGTTTTAATTTAAGCATTATCCAGAGATATGGGTGGATAGTATCTACCATCCAAAGATATCAAACCACACTGCGCCATTCCCATGTAGTAGTGTATGTACTATTTACAGTTCATATTAGTGGCAAGTGGCATGGTGGTGTAGTGGTTGGCACAGCCGCAACAGCAAGAAAGTACTGGGTTCGAGTCCCAGTCTTGGGCATTGGAGTGTGGAGTTTTCATGTCCACCCTGTACTTTCATGAGTTCCCTCAGACATTCACATTAGGCTAACTGGCTACTCCAAATTGCCCCTAGGTGTGAGTGCGAATGTGAATGGTTGTGTGTGAATGTGTTGGCCCTGTGATGGTCTGAAGGACTGTTCAGGGTGTACCTGCTTTCGCCCAGTGTCTGCTGAGATACACTCCAGCCTCCCCCTGACCCTAATAGGAGTAAGTGCGCCGACAAAAAAAAAAAAAAAAAAAAGCCGTCCTGTGGAACGTTGTGACACCTCAAGCTCACGGAGGACAAAAGCCATCACCCATATGAACGGTTTCAAACAATCCTCATGTAATTAGCCACCCAATGCACAGGTTTAAGACATAGGGAGTGCCTGTGCAAAAGTTCAGAAAGCCATCATGCATATGAGCCGAGCAATGGCCCGGACGACCTATATGTTCAAGGTCACTGTGCCAGGGTCAAAGGTCACATATGCAAATTAGCTACCCCACACAAAGGGTTAGGTTCATAAGGAGTGGCTATGCAAAAGTTCAGAAAGCAGGCCTGTGCATGAGCCGAGAAAGGACCAGGACAAACTTACTGCCACTCCACACTCCTCCAGACATAACCGGCTGAGGGGTCAAAAGTGAGTGAAGTGTACGATGGCGCCCTCTGGTGTCCACTTAGAAGTTCATCAGCTGAACACGGTAGAAGAGAAAAATGATAAAATACAAAAAAAGGTAAGAAATATATTCCACGAGTTAATGTAATTTCAAAGTGTATAAAGAGGACTGAATTTGGGTGGATAACTGGTGGTTGTGGTGTATTTAATAGTGATAATAACAGATTTAGAGGGCGAGTTCACTTTAAGCAGAAAGGTGACGCGTACCTCGCTTTAAAGGTACACACACACACACACACACACACACACACACTCTCACACTCTCGACGGACATGATGAGAAGCGTTTGCACAGTCGGTCATTCAGCTGTATTAAACTCCAGCGGTTGTATTTGTGTCTGAAAGCGGTGAGTTGTTCCCCCACATCCTCCCTGAGGGTCGGTGGCTTCCCTGCACCATCACATCACACGTCGCTAAGCTACACATTAGCCTGTTAGCCGTTTGGCTTAGCTAGCTAGCTCTCACAGCTAAAGCTGGTATGTTGTCCGACGATAAATGTTTCCTAAATAATACTCGGTGTTTAAACTAAATAATCCCGACAACATGAGGGCGTAAACCACGAAGAGTGTAAGTGTGTGTGTTGTGTTTGTTTACCTTCTAGCATGTCTTATGCTAGCTAGCTAACTAAACAGCTGTGAAGAGCAGCTAGCTCAGGCTATGTTTTGACGTTTTTTTTATATTTTATTGTCTTTACTTGGTTCATAATAAGAGGGAAATGATTAATTCGGTAACATAACAGCTAAATGAAAAACTAAAATCTCAGCCAGTGATGTTTAAATGCTAAATATTTAATTGTTTGGGAGAGGTGAGCTAGCTTTCTGTGTGTTTATTCCTCATTCATAACATTACATGTACTATCAGGGGGATATTTTATAGATATATATCTTTTATTGCACTGTACACCTGGTATATCATTTACCTAACTCAATAAATCAGCAAAACACTGTGTACCGGTTGGTTCTTTATCTCTGAAAGGTTCAGTGGGGCTTGTGGTGGAGCTATGAATGGTTACACTGTACAGTGAAGTCCTTCCTGTGTGGAAACTTGAACACTCAGCCTGATTCATGAACTTCATCCCTCGGCCCCTTTTCCTTAAACTCTTCATCTCCTCAAGAAAAGAAACTCAAAGAAATTCAGGGTCCAAGCCCCCTGTGCCGCCTCACAAAGCCCGTGTCAAGAGAGTACCCTTATTTAAGGCGTGGGACGTGATCTGCGTTTACAAAGAACAGAACAATCTTTGTTGCGTCGCTGTATTTTGGGTGGTGGAGAGCTTAGCACGTCCACGTCCACCTCACAGCAAGAAGGTCCCGGCCTCGGTGAGGGCGTTTCCGTGTGTTCTCCTTGCGCTTGCATGGGTTTCCTTAGGGTACTCTGGTTTTCTCCAAAGACGCGCACGTTAGGCGAATTGGCTGTTCCAGGTTGCCCCCAGGTGTCAGTGTGAGTGTGAGTGGTTGTTCAGGGTGAACCTACCATGCAAGACACGGCGGCACAGCGGTGTAGTAGTTAGCACGTCCACCTCACGGAGATAAGGTTCTGGTTTTGAGTCCTGGGCTCGGCAAGGGAGTTTTCATGAGTATCGTGGTTGTCCTCCAGGTACTGCGGTTTCTTCCAACAGTCCACAGACATGCACATTAGGCCAACTGATTGTTCCAGTTTGCCCCTAGGTGTGAGTAAGTATGTGAATGGTTGTGTGTGTGTGTGTTTGATCCTGCAATGCTCTGGTGAGCTGTTCGCCCAGTGTCGGCTGAGATAGGCGCCAAAAAGCAACAAGAACTCTGCACTCAGGCGGTGATATTAAAATGCGAAGTCACATGAGAACCCTGTATTTCTCCATGTAATGCAGAGCCAATATACATATAAATACATAGTGCCGTATCCTTACATATGTACAATGGTACTTTTGTCTGATATATGCGAACAGAAGTGGTTACGATATGACTGTTTTTTTTTTATTTTTATTTTATTTTATTTTTTTTTAAAAGAAGTTTTCTAGTTTCTGACTGATTTAATAGTTTAATACGTGTGTACTGTTATTATTGCCATTAACCTCCTTTATATGAACCGATGGGTTCGTGTCCTATTCTTGTCATTTTGCACTCTCACGAGAAAACTGAGTGTTTGCAACCTTGGAAATGTAAGTAAAAACCACCAGATGATGAAAACATGCATATGTTCATGTGTAACAGGAGAGTTCGGAAGGCTTTTCTTTCATTTCACTTATGGCAGTTAGCCATAAGTAGCAGTTAGCTGCTGATTGGCGGATTGGAGTCACCTGGAGGTGTACTTGCACGTTTAAGCCCTTCTTTCAACTTGGTGCCTCATTACTTGTCAAAACCAAATTAAAAGAAATAAGCGTAGACCTCTAAAAATAAATGCTGGACCAAAAAGCTTGACCTTTCCAAGGTTGGTTCAATTCGCATATAAACACCCTGGGACAGCTCCGCTGTCATACAGCTCAGGAAGCACACACTCAATCTCTCTGAGATGAATGTACTTCAGCACAGAAAGTGCAAACTAGTCCCAGAGCATCAGCAAAGGACCTGTATCAACATAACCTGAAAGGCTACTCAGCAAGGAAGCAGCTTCTAATCCAGAACTGCCACGAAAAAAGAAGGAAGTGCGTCATTCTCTTTATTAATATTCGGAGATCTCTCATTCTTAAAATGAGCTACTGACCCAAAATGATTCATACCCTTTTCAAACTGTCACTCTGTGGGAAAATCCGAAGTTCTACACCATTCCATATAGTCCAAGCTGTTTCTAAAGCATCCTAATGACCTTGATTCATTGGGAACAGCTTTTATAATCAACTCAACAGGTG
>JAOUQZ010043567.1:0-30084 GCA_028564935.1 Neosilurus hyrtlii | reverse complement strand
GATGAAGACCCATATGGGCTTGATGACTTTTCGCTGCTGGTGATATAGGCTCTCTTGTTGCAGTTATCTAGGACTTAAAGTTGTGGTAAAACCAACCGGACTACATGTTGGACTGTAATAAAATTCTCTTATATGGTTTGTATTTTTTAGTTTCACCCAAATGAGGATGGGTTTCCCTCCTGAGCCTGGTTCCTCTCAAGGTTTATTCCTTGTGTTGACTGAGGGAGTTTTTCCTTGGCACTGTCGCCGCGGGCTTGTTCATTAGGGACGTATAGGGGGTTATAGAGAAACATTTTTAGATTCCTCCTTAATTTAATTTTACTGTGTAAAGCTGCTTTGTGACAATGTCAATTGTAAAAAGCGCCATACAAATAAAACTGACTTGACTTGACTTGATTTATTTATTATATACGACTGAGGGTTGAGGGTCTTGCTCACGGTCCCAGCAATGGCAGTTAATAATACTGGTGATTGAACCCCAAACGTCTGATCAACCACTGAGCCAGCATTGCCCCAAGGGTTGTCAGGTAGGGAGAAAAAACTACAAGGCAAACACAGATGCAATTCAACGGACTGAAACGGACATAATGTTACTAATGATGTAATACTCCTACTCAACCTAAAAAAAACCCTTGGCAACCTTCTAAAAACTTCCAAGAACATCTCCAAATAAATACTGGAGATGTGTTTAAAAGACGGAGAAAGCTAAGACAGCCATTTTCTACTGAAAAAGTGAGCATGAGCTTTAGTTAAGGTTTAGCTAACCTTAACTAACCTTTCATGGCTGCTAGTCAGGCTAGTCATGGATATTTTAAGTAATTTAAGCATTCTAGTACTCACATATACTCTGGGCACACATGCACTCTGTGAACTGGGTTATTAAAGCAGCAGGAATTACATGCAGAACATGCAAACTTCTGCTTTATATTTACATATTGTCCTCTTTGGACTGTATATGTTAAATTAACTGGGGTCGCCGTATCCGCTGCTCGGTTAGACATTTCTGTTATCTGTGGCACACCCCAGGCTAAACAGGTTAAGCAGAAACATTAATACAGAGAGAGAGAGAGAGAGCGAGAGAGAGAGAGAGAGAGAGAGAGAGAGAGAGATAGAGAGCGTGAAGAGGAGGAAATTGGGGTATCAGGCCCCACTGGGGGTGAGATATGAGGTCATGAGGGACCAATCAGAGTCTAGAGCCAGAGGATGATAGACCAATGAGTGAAATGGGCACAGTATATAAGCCAATGTAGTCCGAGATTTTTCTGTGTGAATGATTATAAGCTTTTCTTTTCTTAAAGGCTAAATAAACACTTGGAAGATGGATTTGAATCTCTTGTGCCGTGAACTGGATATTTTCGCCACAACAAGAGGAAGATAGACAGACTGACTGACAGACAGGGAGAGAGAGAGAGAGAGATTTTATGTTATTTATTCATGTTATTCATTTATTCATTTTCTAAGCCGCTTAATCCTAATTAGGGTTGTGGGGAGGCTGGCGCCCATCTCAACCGACTCTGGGCGAGGGCAGAGAACACCCTGAACAGCTCACCAGGCATACCACCGTTCACACTCGTGCTCACACCTAGGGGGCGATTTGGAACAGGCAATTAGCCTACTGTGCATGTTTTTGGACCCGGAGGAAAGCTTCACGTTATATTTGTCCTATTTTATAATGAGTTACTATTGTTTTTATAAATGAAACTTTATAAGAGTGTGTGCAGTAAACAGGTGTATTAGTGAGGGCATGATCAAGTGCCTGATGGAGATGTACAGGAGAACCAGAAGGCAGCATGTTGATGAGTTGCACCTGTAAATAGTTACCAGGAAGGTTTTTAGGTGTGTTTGTGTAACAGAGAGTGTGAGAGTGTGCATGTGAGTGTGATGTGCTGTATATTGCTGAGGAGTGTGAGATGACTGAACAAGTTTGCCAAGTGTAAACTAAAAAAGTGAATATACTGTAACTGTTCATCCGTCTCGGAGGTTTCAGTATCCGGATCCTGGGAAGTGTCGCAGCAAGCTTTTCATGAGAAGTGGTGCTCGAGGTTGTATCTCCGTACAGAATGTACTGTGCAGCCTTAAAAGCATTCACACACTCTGCTCACTGACTTAACTGTGCAGACCTGCCTTCACTCTGCACACCGATTACTTCATTCATTTGAACCCTGGTGTCTGTTTGTGTTCTTCCTTATTTTTAGTGGCCAAAAGCCTGCGTCAATAATCATGCAGTATCGCTCTCATATGTGGACGGTGCTTCCATGGAATTAGATTTTTATGGTTGTCACATGTCAGTGTGTAGCAAGGTTTATGCTGATTGGCTATTATGCAATCACCCAGAATTGGTGGTGGTGGTGGTGGTGGTGGTGGGGGTCTTCCAGTAGACACGCACATTAGGCTAATTAGCTATTCCAGATAGATAGTGTGTGTGTGTGTGTGTGTGTGTGTGTGTGTGTGTGTGTGTGTGTAAATGGTTGTGAGCTGGTCTGCGATGGGTTGGTGAGCTGTTCAGGGTGTACCTCACCTTCACCCAGTGTTGGCTGTGATAGGCTCTAGCCTCCACACCACCCTAGTAGGATTAAGACGTTCGGCAAATGAGTGAGTGAAAAGATTTGCTTACAGGTGGTTTTTATTTTTTTGCATCAAAAGTCAGTTATTGTTCCCTGAGGCTCTGGGGCAAGACTGCTCATTTACTTACAATTTTTAGTCCCTTACAGTTTATATATTTTGTTTGCAAAATGACTCTGATCAAGTGCTTTCCCACGAGAATGTCGATACACTTTACCCTGACAGGACAGTCTGTATTCAGAACTCTGTAGGTGAATGTGCATCATATTTAACAATACTGAAATGGTAATAATTGACTTCTGGTAATATTCAGTGACTTCACTGGTACCAACTTGAACACAGCGAAAAATCAATTTCAACACTTGTTAAATACATTAACATACATTTTCTACAGGGACAAGAGATCATTGAAATTAATTCTGGGATACCAGTGCTACATAGGGATTAACAGTGATTATCAGATTATCCGATATATGGATTTATGGGTTTTAACTCCCAGCATTCAATTCCCTCTCACTTACCATCATTTGCTGAATCGCTTAATCCTATTAGAGTGGCTGGAGCCTATCTCAGCCTACACTGGGCGAAGGCGGGGTACAGCCTTAACAGCCATGTTAACCCATGCAAGCACAGGGAGAACATGAAAGTTGCATTAAAAAATGATAAAATACTTTTCTTAGGGAGCATGAAACCATATTTGCAAGTCTTCTATCTATTTAACTATACATTTGATTTATTACTTTACCAGCACAGTGATTCAGTTCATTCAGTGTAAATTTATTGAGTGCCTTGTCTCTATCTTATAAAGCATGCCATAAATCTGCAACCAGTCAACAAGACAAGTAAACAGACTTGCTGGTTTTGTCCCAGATCTCCATGTATCCCCGTGATCCCCTGGATGAAGGTTAGTTTGGGGTAATGTTTACCTCACATCTTGTTTAAAACATTGAGCGGCACGGTGGCATAGTGGTTATCATGTCAGTCTCAAAGTAAAGCGGTTCTGGGTTTGAGTCTCAGGCCCTGCGATGGCATTTCTACGTGGAGTTTGCATGTTCTCCCCGTGCTTATATATGTTTTCTCCAGGTACTCCAGTTTCCTCCCACAGTCCAAAGACATACACATTAGGCTAACTGGCTGTTCCAAATTGCCCCTAGGTGTGAGTGTAAGTGTAAATGGTTGTGTGTGTTGCCCTATAACAGTCTGGTGAGCTGTTCTGGGTGTATCCTGCTCGCTCAGTGTCAGCTGAGATAGACCCTAGCCTACCCGTGATCCTAGTAGGCAATGAGTGAGTGAGTGAGTGAGCAATTTAAACCTTAAGCGGCACTGTAGGGTAAAGGTTAGCACATTCACCTCACAGTTAAAAGGTTCTAAGTTCAAGTGCCGGGCTTGTTCTCCAGTGGCTTGTATGGGTTTCCTCTGGGTGCTCTGGTTTCCTCCAACAGTCCAAAAAACATGCACTGTAGGCTAACTGGCTGCCCCAAATCGCCCCTTGGTGTGAGTGTGAGTGTGAATGACTGTGTGTGTGTGTTGGCCCTGTGATGTGGTGCCAAGCTGTTCAGGGTGTACCCCACCTTCGCCCAGAGATGGCTGAGATAGGCTCCAACCTGGCAACCTGAGTTGGATTAAGCAGTTTGGCAAATACGTGTATGAATGAATGAATGAATAAATACTAAAACAAACACAAAAACTTAACAGGAACTTTTAATAATTAAAGCAATTTATGATAAGATATGATAGAAAGCTGGCACCAACCCATACGTCCCCCATCTGTGCTAGATCCAGTTCCATGCTGAGCTCAGCAAGCCTGTATAAATGAGTAGGCACCACTCAGAGGCTGTCTGCATCATCTCGTATTTTTAAGATTCCATCATGTAGCCATCTCACAAGACATTTTATAGTATTTTTATATGATCTATCATCCATTTTGTATACTGATTAGCCGTCAGAGTTGCTCGGAAAGCTGGAACCAATGCCAGAGGTGGAGTACACCCTGACCCGTCCATCAATCTACTGCAGGGCTAACACAGAGACAAACAACCATTCACACTTACATTCATACCTATGGGAGATTTAGAGTAGCCAGTCAACTTAACGCGCATGTCTTTGGACTGTGGGAAGGAAACCAGAGTTCCAGGAGGAAACCCAAGCAAGCACGAGGAAAACATGCACACGCCACACAGAAATGTCTTTGCCAAACCTGCGACTCAAACTCAACACCAAACAGTTTTATTTTAGACTATAAGCCATTCAATATATGAGAATGTACGGGAAGTTACCCCTTCTCCTTCCAAAAAGTACACAGGTTGTTACTACATAAACAATAAAGAGAATGATGTTTATTTTGCCTGGGAACTGCTGTCTGCACATGCCAACTGATGCCACAGACAAGCTGAAATCTCCTCATTAGATTCAAATTAATGTCTCACCTTGGGCCATTTCCCATTGTTTGGGTTTAATGAAAACAGTCTGGGGTTAATGTTCTAGAACACAGATTGTAGGGTTTGTAGTCTAAAGCATGGCTGAAAATAAAAGGTGTATAGTCAAGGGAAATATGTGTCCCTACAGAACAAAATCGGATGCATGGGTCAATTTTTCAAAAATGAGATTTTGTTTAAAAAAAAACCCAATAACAACATGATGATGACGATGATGATGATAATAATAATAACAAACAACAACAACAACAATAATAATAATAATAATAATAATGATGATGATGATGATGATGATGATGATGATAATAATAATAATAATTATAGTAATGATGATGATGATAATAATAACGATAATAGGGTGGCATGGCGGTGTAGTGGTTAGCACGTCCGCCTCAAAGCAAGAAATTCCTAGGTTCGTTTATTTATTTATTGCTATTTCTGTGACGAGAATCTTTTACGAGAATCTGTCATACGTTCGCTTATGAAATGCAGGTTTTGATGCATATACAGTAGAAATGTATATATTTTAAAAGATTAAATAACTCTAAAATCTATCTTTCTTGCATTTTATGCTATTCGTCTAATCCTACTAGGGTCGTAGGGAGGCTGGAGCCTATCTCAGCCGACTGTGAGTGAAGGCACAGTACACCCTGGATAGCTCGCAGTGCCACACAACAATTCACACTCACAACTAGGGGCAATTTGGACCAGTTAATTAGCTGAATGTGCATGTCATTGGACTGTTGAAAGAAACTGAAGTACCTGAATTAAACCAGGTATGTTTATATGTGGAGAAAATGCAAACTACACACATAAACACCTGAGGAAATGCCCAGAATTCGAACCCAAGACCTTCTTGCTGTGTGGCGGATGTGCTACCACTACACCACCGTGCCACCCACACATTATCTAATACCATTTTAGCATTTATATTATATTTATGGCATTTAGGAGACACCCTTATGAAGAGTAACATTTATTATTTATGCAACTGAGCGATTGAGGGTTAAGGGCCTTGCTCAAGGGCCCAAAACGCACATATTGGGTCATATATGTAGTTTTAATAATTTTTTTTTTTTACTTACTGTATGCATGATTTATTTTAACATCCCCCATTTCACTTCCAGACTATTAAATATTTTGGAATAGACACTTTATGGCAACAAATCATTTATTTTATTTGTGGTGTAACTACATTGTCATGCTTAAATTAATGTTAATACTGTAAATAGTGTACTGAATTTTTATTGCTTTAATAATGTGAAGCTACACCTAATGTGGGAGAGAAGTACAGATATTGTTCTGTTATTTTTTAAGTGGGTGGATCAGCCTCTGGGAAAAAAAGATTATTTGCTGCTGTAATTGGTATTGAATTCCTGTGGGTGTTTTTTTCCCTGAGTTTTAAAAGTTACTGAGACTATAAATGTCTGACAAACCACATATACGTCTGGTTGAGGCTGAAACTGGCAGGAACAAAATATTTTAACTCATCTGTATAGATATTATTTTTCTGTGCATAAAACAGACCTGGTGAGATAAGGCTACTGTAATCACTGCTACCAATATAATGGATTCTTAATTATCATTACATAATTATTTTATAAATGTATAATTTATAATATATACTATACAGATCATTTTGGCTCTAAAATCCTGCAATGGTATTAAATAGAGACAGTGTGATTGATCCGTTCTCATAAAACGTATTTTTTTTTAACATATAATTGTATTTTTTGACAGTTATGGACTCAAAGGTCATTGAGATTCCAGCCCTTGGAAGAGCTCTGCATCCTGGCACTTTGTATGACTGCCGCAGTGACACCTTCATTCCAGGTAAATGTCCTATGGTCCTCAACATTCCGTAATCCAAGTGTTATTTTGATTATTTGCAAATTCAATGACGACATTATTACAGCATACTGTATATTAAGATGAAGCCACTCAGATAAGCGATAAAGGCAACTATGGCAAGTATTATGAACAAATCTGCCTGAAACTCACATTACTTCTCCTGCAATCATTAAGAAAATTAAATTTCAGTTTTATAGCTCTTTTATTTTTTATTTTAACTTCCATGTACTAAATTTAGCATGATTTTTGATTTCAAAGTAATCAAAACAGTGGCGTAGTGGTCCGCCTCACAATAAGAGGGTCCTGGGTTCGAGTTCAGGGCTTGGCGAGGCCATTTGATTGTGGAATTTGCATGCTGTCCCCATGCTTGCATGGGTTTCCTCTGGGTACTCTGGTTTTCTCCCACAGTTCCAAGACATGCATATTAGGCTAATTGGATATTACCAATTGCTCCTAGGTGTGAGGGTGAATGGTTGATTGTGTGTGTTGGCCTTGTGATGGTCTGGCAAACTCTTCAGGGTGTACCCCGCCTTTGCTCAGTGTCAGCTGCGATAGGCTTCAGCCTCCCCACAACCCTGGTAGGATTAAGCGGTTCTGCAAATAAGTGATTAATCTATAAATACAGTCTAAATACAGTGTAAAAAATGTAAGGTTTACATTTAAGGTTAATCTTCCCCCGGGGCATCTATGGTATATACAATATTTTGTCTCCTTTACTGAGCTGGTTAGTCCAATTAGGGATATGGGGAGGCCGGAGCTTATCTCAGCCAACACTGGACCCAGAACAGTCCATCGCCAGTCCATCACAGGGCAACACACAACGTTCCACACACACTTACACCTATGGGCAATTTTGAACAGCCAATAAGCCTAATGTGCATGTAATTGGACTGTGGGTGGAAACCAGCATACCCAGAGAAAACCTACGCGAGTGTGGCGAAAATATGCAAACTCCATATAAGAACGCCCTCAACGAGGCCAGTAATTAAAGCCAGGACCTTCTTGTTGTGAGGCGGACGTGCTTACCACTACGCCACCCTGCCACCCCAATATTTCAATTGCCACATAAATTTACGTTGGTCAGCTGCAGGAGTGGAATAAAGCAACATTTCTCCTTCTGTTGGTTGTCATGTTGCTAAAGCTACTGTATGTATGAAACAATCTTTTTGGCCACGGCTGCATTGGGAGAAAAAATAGGCCCTGGAATTTTTGCTGTAGACAGGCCCTCCACAGCCAATCGACTTTCACCTGTGTGCCTGTTGTCATATTTACTGTATTATATGTTTTGTGATGTGGAGAGGTGTAACATGTACCTTATTCACAGCTTATTTGCTAAACCACTTCAGTCATCTCTGTGCACTCACATGCAGCTGCAATACAATACAAATGGGCAAAGAATAAATAAAATCAGATAAATTAATTCATTTGCATTTAATTATAAAACGTCTGTCAATTGTTTACAATTTTAAACATTGCATAAAAAACACAGCAGCCAAAAGAGTACGCGATTGTAAAGATCAGCAGCTCGTGCTCTCAAATATATAAACTTCTGAACTGTCTGAAGAGGAGACACACAGAGACAAGTAAGACTCATTATAAATCATTCTTAAATTATTCTTTCTCACTCTATAGCCACTTACAGACAAAATGATTACAACTAAACCAATAGGCAGCAAAAGGAACAACAACAAATTCTGCAAGAAAAAAGTAAAAAATATTATTTCATTTAA
Organism: Neosilurus hyrtlii; assembly: GCA_028564935.1. NCBI lineage: Eukaryota > Metazoa > Chordata > Actinopteri > Siluriformes > Plotosidae > Neosilurus > Neosilurus hyrtlii. The sequence continues at coordinate 21,506 of JAOUQZ010043567.1, read as the reverse complement.
ATATCTTATAGAATACAGTATAGTAAACTGTACTTACCTCACCAGTGACAAGAACATATTTGGGAACTTTATCAACAAATGACCACAAAGGTAGAAAGATCCTGTAAAAGAAAGAGAAAGAGATATAAGTGAGTAGTTAATAAAGCAGACTTACAATTGTATTTGACAATATCTCACCTCACTACAGGAGCAGTTTACCAAGTCCGTGACTCTTTCCGGCATCTCTGTCAATCACTGCGTCACTGTTCCAAGACCTGATGTCTTTCTCTGTGGCCATCAACATAAATGCCTCCAGTTTACTGGAGGATAGGGTGCTTATTTAGTGACTAGATTACCTGTAATGGACTGTATAATCTTTCATGTCATATTTTCTGGCATACATAAAATGTGATTTATATCAGACTAAGCAAGGAGAGGTAGGACTGAACCAGACAAATCATAGATCTAAACTGAATCAGACCAACTGTAGTTTAATCCTTATGAAATATAACATGTACTTTACTAAATAATACACAACTGTTCTACAGAGCTATGGGCTAATTTCATTTGTTTACAGTTTTTCAGAATTTATGTTGCTCTTAGTCCCTGTCAAAACGATCATATAGACTTTTTGTATTTATTTATTTATTTCATAATTTTGCTGGTTTTGTTCGTGTAATCAGGGGTTTTAACAAAAATCTTGCCTGTATAAGCTACAGCATTGCACTTTTCTGCACATTTCCCTTAACTCTGGTTACCTGCTGCGTAATGGTCCCAGCATAGTTTAGATCTATGATTTGTCTGGTTCAGTCCTACCTCTCCTTGCTTAGTCTGATATAAATTACATTTTATGTATGCCAGAAAATATGACATGAAAGATTATACAGTCCATCACAGGTAATCTAGTCACTAAATAAGCACCCTATCCTCCAGTAAAGTGGAGGCATTTATGTTGATGGCCACAGAGAAAGACATCAGGTCTTGGAACAGTGACGCAGTGATTGACAGAGATGCCGGAAAGAGTCACGGACTTGGTAAACTGCTCCTGTAGTGAGGTGAGATATTGTCAAATACAATTGTAAGTCTGCTTTATTAACTACTCACTTATATCTCTTTCTCTCTTTTACAGGATCTTTCTACCTTTGTGGTCATTTGTTGATAAAGTTCACAAATATGTTCTTGTCACTGGTGAGGTAAGTACAGTTTACTATACTGTATTCTATAAGATATTTAAATTAAATAATATTTTTTACTTTTCTGTTCTGTTCTGTTGTTGTTCCTTTTGTTGCCTATTGGTTTAGTTGTAATCATTTTGTCTGTAAGTGGCTATAGAGTGAGAAAGCATGATTTAAGAATGATTTATAATGAGTCTTACTTGTCTCTGTGTGTCTCCTCTTCAGACATTGTATTGCAGCTGCATGTGAGTGCACAGAGATGACTGAAGTGGTTTTAGCAAATTAGCTGTGAATAAGGTACATGTTACACTTCTCCACATCACAAAACATATAATACGGTAAATATGACAACAGGCACACAGGTGAAAGTTGATTGGCTGTGGAGGGCCTGTGAAACCAAAGATTCCAGGGCCTATTTTTTCTTCCAGCCCTGCCCTGAATATAGAGTACACACATCCATATTGAAGGAAGTCAGAACCAAGCCAGTTTGTAAACAGCTTTGATTTGACAGTCAACTATCAGTTTCAATCTCTCGTTCATTTCAGGTGTTACTTTATGGGATAAAGCTTCACTGCACGATAATGTGAACTCACGTCGCCAGCCCAGGACTGATTTAAATTTTGCTGCTTCTGACACTCTCAATGATAAAGCCAAACTCCTAGATGTGAGCGCCTCACTTAACGTTAGCATCCTGGGTGGTTTGGTGGATGTCGATGGCTCAGCCCGGTACATATGCGATAACAAATCATCAGCAAAACAAAGTCGGGTTTCTCTGCAGTACAGCCAGACAACCAAATTTGTCCAACTGACTATGAACCAACTGCTCAACATCACCTACCCGAAAGTGTTTGAGGATGGAACTGCCACTCATGTTGTTATAGCGGTACTGTACGGTGCTCAGGCTTTCATGGTGTTCGATATAACAGCCAGTGAGAATGAGGACAAAGAAGAAATTGAGGGAAACCTAAATATAATGGTCAGAAAGATTCCTTCATTTTCTGTTGAGGGAGGCGGAACTTTAACCATGAATGATAAAGAAAAACAAATGTCTGACAATATCAAATGTACATTCTATGGTGACTATGAGCTTGAGATCAACCCCACTACATACATCGAAGCCCTGCAGGTATACAAGACACTCCCGTCCCTGCTAAGGAAGAGGGAGAATGATGCTGTTCCAATGAAGGTTTGGCTTTATCCACTTGCCTTATTGGATAAAAAAGCAGCTATACTGGAGAGAGAGATTCATAAAACACTTATGTCCCAAACAGAAGCTGTATTGGAGGAACTGAGAAATGCAGAGCTTGTAAGCAATGACCTGATCACAGATCCAAAAATCACAGATTTCCCGGATGTGAAAATAAGGCTGAAGACATTTCAGGACATGCTAACAAACTACAAATTGATGTTTCTAAAAGCCGTGCGTAAGCTCGTTCCTGCCATTCGGGGAGGAAAAGAGAAGGAGCAGGCATTAGAAGACATCATAACTATCCATAATAAGTCTCCCTTTAGAGCAGAGAAGCTGAATCAGTGGTTAGAGTATAATCAGGGAGAACAAAACCTTCTTACTCTCTATAGAAAGCTAGTGAGTGGTGTCCCTGTTTTAAAATACTCAGCCCTGTTCGGCAACGTTCTCATTGATCCGAGTGTTGATACTGTGGTGTGCTTTTGCTTCACTTCTCTAATGAACAAAGATCCTTACTTGTCAAATCTGGCCAAGTTTTTGGCAGTAGATGAATTTGAAAACCTTTCGCCAATTACTGAGTCAGAGGACCACGATCACCAGTTCTGGTTCCAGGATTTTGATGTAATAATGAAGATGAAGAATAACCATTCACTCTTCAAGAGTTTTTTCCAGGCTAATAAAGATGAGCCGCATACCAGGTTTGTTATCGTCTCACTCTCAGACCCTTCCAGCCCTGGAACCTCCATCCGCTTATACAGAAAGGGGAAACTGGTGGACAGCATGTTTCAGCCTGTGTCCAAACCATCAGCACCCAAGCTGAGCATTCAAAACAGAAATTTGATCCTGAAACTCCAGAAACCCCCAACTGGATCAACAATAAACTTCCGAGTGGAACATAGAGTAATAAAACCCACTGATTCAGATGAGGAAAATTGGGAAGCCACAGAGACTCCAGATGCTCACGAAAACTTCACACTGACTGGGTTTGATCTTACAAGTCAAAACTGGGTCCGGTACAGAGCAATCAGCGAAGTGGGAGTGAGTGAAGCCAGTGAACCTGCCCTCTACTCCCCCAAAGGAGAATTCAAATACACATTGAGCCAGATATGGGTTAGTCAACTGTCTTCTTTCTTTTCATGCATTTATGATCATGATGGTCTTAGCCAATAAATATCTTAAATATACAGTAGTCTCCTTTATCTAATAATACATAAGATTTAACATTTTCAAATGTGAAATTATTAAGACCATTTTGTAAAAACTTTAACCATATTTGCCGAACCGCTTAATCCTACTTGGGTTGCAATGAGGCTGGAGCCTATCTCAGCTGACTCTGGGTGAAGGCAGGGTACATCCTGAACAGCTCGTCAATCCATCACAGGGCCAATGCATACACAACTATTCACACACTCACCCCTAGGGGGCATTTTGAAACAGCCGATTAGCGGAATGCGCATGTCCATGGATTGTGGGGGAAAAAAAACAAGTTCCCAGAGGAAACCTATGCACGCAAAGAGACAACTATACACTGAAACACCCCCAACAAGCCCAGGACTCGAACCCTGGACCTTTTCACTCTGCGGTGGACATGCTAACAACAACGTCACCGTGCCATCTCAATTGTAACCTCATCTCACTCATTCTTTTGTCGAACCACTTAATCCTACTAGGGTCACAGAAAGGTTGGTGCCTATCTCCTCCAGCACTGGGCGAAGGTGGGGTTCACACACTACTATTCTCACAAGCACCTAGGGGCAATTTGGAACAGCCCAGTGCAACCCAATGTCCATGTCTTCTTCCGGAGGCAACTGGAGTACCCGGAAGAAATCCACACAAACACAGAGATTACATGCACACAGAAGTGCTCTCTTCTAGCCTGGGACTCAAACTCTGAACTTTCTTGCCCTATGGGGGACGTGCTAACCACTACACTTCCATGTCACCCTATTAAAATGTGTGAAAATAAAGCTTTTGGTGCAAATACTTGTAAAAACATAAAGAAAGTAGTAGAGCAGTGTGACCATATGTGAGGGTAGGAACATAAATCGAATAGTTAATTGAGAGCTTTGGCTTCCGGATCAGCTTTCTCTTCACCACGATGGACTAACTGCACTGATCCGCCTGTCAATCTCTCACTCCATCCTTCCCTCACTCGTGAACAAGTCCCGACATACCTGAACTCCTCCACTTGGGGTAGGACTTGATTCTGTACCCGGAGGGTGCATTCCACCCTTTTCTGGCTGAGAACCATGGCCTCGGACTTGGAGGTGCTGATTCTCATCCCAGTCGCCTCACACTCAGCTGTGAATCACTCCAGCGAAAGCTGAAGGTCCTGGCTTAATGAAGACAAAAGGACAACGTCATCTGCAAAAAGCAGAGACGAGATCCTATGACCACAAAAACAGAATCCCTCAACACCTTGGCCGTGCCTAGAAATTCTGTCCCTAAAAATTATTAACAAAACTGATGACAAAGAGCAGCCTTGGCAGAGTCCAACCCCCACTGGAAACGAATTCGACATGTTGTTACCAATGCGGACCAAGGCAATACAGAGACCGAACGGCCCGTAGCAACGGGTCTGGTATACCATATTCACGGAGCACACCCCACAAGATAGCCCGAGGGACACGGTCGAAAGCCTTCTCCAAGTCCACAAAGCACATGTGGACAGGTTAGGCAAACTTCCATGCCCCCTCCAGGATCCTATAAAGTGCATAGAGCTGGTCAAGAGTGCTGCGGCCGGGACGAAAACCACCTTGTTCCTTCTGAATCTGAGGTTCAGCCATAGGCCAGGTCCTCCTCACCAGTACTCCTGAATAGACTTTCCTGGGTAGGCTGATGAGTGTGATTGAACACTAGTTGGAACACACCGTCCAGTTCCCTTTTTTAAAAAGGGGAACTACCACTCTGTTTTGCCAATCCAGAGGCATGGCCCCTGATGACCATTTGATGTTGTAGAAACATGTCAACCAAGACAGTCCTACTACATCCTGCTTCCACCTCCTGAGGTGCTGGATGGTGATCCAGAACCTTTTCGAGGTCAACCGAGTCTTTTACCAGGCCCTCACTGAACTCCTCCCCCACCTGAGATTTTGCATCAGTGACAGCCCAGGCTGCAGTGCGTTTGGCCTGTCGATACCCGTCCACTGCCTCGGGAGTCCCACAGGCCAAAAGGACCTGATAGGCCTCCTTTTTCTGCTTGACAGCCCCCCTTACCACAGGTACCCCACGACAGGCACCGATTGGCCTTCTGGCCACAGCTCTGGGCTGCTGCCTCAATAATGGAGACACAGAACATAGCCCATTCGGACTCTATGTCCCTGGACTCCATTGCAATGTGGTTGATCATCTGCCAGAGATGGAAGTTGAAGGCCCTTCTGACAGGTGACTTCGCCAACCGTTTCTAGGAGACCCTAATTACACGCTTGGGTCTCATAGGTCTGGGGGTAGCGTCCTCTACGATCTGAGCTAGCTTACCACCAGATGGTGATCGGTTGACAGCTCAGCTTCTCTTTTCACCTGAGTGTCCAGAACATGCGGCCGCAAGTCCGATGACACGACTACAAAATCAATCATCGAACTGTGGCCTAGGGTGTCCTGGACCCATGTGCACTTATGGACACCCTTTTGTTCGAACATGGTGTTCGTGATGGACAAACTGTGACATTCACAAAAATCCAACAATGAAACATCATTCAGGTTCAGATCAGAAAGATCACCTCCTTCCAGGTCACACTGTCATAGCCCACATGGTCGTTGAAGTCTCTTAGGATGACGAGAGAGTCCCCAGGGTGAGCACCCTCTAGCACACCCCCTAGGAACTCCAAAAAGGGAGGTGTTCTGAACTGTTATTTGGTGCATAAGAGTAAACAACAGTCAGGGCCCATTCCCCCACCCGTAGGCGGAGGGAAGCTACCCTTTTGTCAACCGGAGAGAACCCCAAGATGTGGGCTCCCCATGAGCAAGTCCAGAATAAAACAAGGTCCAGTCACTCTCAAGAGGTTGGTTCCAGAGCCCAAGCTATGTGTTGAGGCGAGCCCAACTATATCTAGTCCGTATCTCTCAACCTCACACACCAACTCAGGTTCCTTCCCCACCAGAGAGGTGACATTCCATGTCCCAAAAGCCAGAATCAGTAGCCGAGGATTGGTCCGGCAGAACCCACGCCTTCAGCTGCCACCCGGCTCACATTACACCCGACCCCTATTGCCTCTCCCACAGGTGATGGGTCCATGGGAGGGCGGACCCATGTCTCCTCTTTGGGCTGGGCACGGCTGAGCTCCATGGGCAGAAGCTCCACCACCAGGTGCTCGCCTTCGAGCCCCTCCCCCAGGCCTGGCTCCAAAGGGGGGGACTCCGGTAACTGTGTTCCCAGCAAGTGTACTGTGTCCTTGAAATTTTCTCATAGAGGTGTTCTGAATTGCACTTAGTCTGAACCTTCACCTAGAGCCTGTTTGCCTTGGGTGACGCTACCAGGGGCATAATTCCCCCTGTCAACATAGCTCCCAGGATCATTAGGACAAACAAACCCCTCAACCACGGTAAGGTGGCGATTCAAGGAGGGGCGTGTAAAACGTAATAAAATAAAAAATATTCACATGTTTACATTAATCACATCCTTATGGAATTTATTCACAGAACTGGAGTCCTTTATCCCTTGTTAATGGACTAAGGACCCAAATGTTAGACAACTTGGGCAGTTCATGGATGAATCCTTCAACCATCAAGTCAGAGGTTACAAATCTAGTGAACAATCCGGTAAGTAGTAACATTTTGAGTGGCTTCTAAAAATTAATATAAGTTATACATTTACATGTAAAATCAGGCTCAAGAAAACCATGGAAAAGGATTCACCAGATCACTTGGAGAAGGTAGGGCTTTCTCTGCAGACTTGTTGTTTTTGGCATCAAAGTGTAGCGTTTATCACGGCAGGGAAAAAGGTGTTTAGCGTGCCAGGGAGGGAGACATCAGCAGCGCAGCCTGGTGGATGAACCCTGTAGGCTGTAAGGGCTTTGATTCCTTACCACAAGTGTGTAGTTAGTTTTTGGTGCAGTAAGTGCCTCTGTAACTGTATAAAAAAATCTTCTGTGCAACTTTTTTACACCAACTTAAGTAAGTGATATTCTTTATTTACACAGTAAGTTTCTTTATGTGGATTTTAAGAACAAAATTTTGTTACACATACAATATAATGGGTAATAATTACTCAATCACTCATTTGCCGACCCACTTAATCCTTTTAGGATTGCGGGGAGGCTGGAGCCTATTTACTATGCAGAGTAAGTACACTGTGCAAAGGCAGGGTACACCCTAAACAGCTCAGTAAACCACCACATAGAATCTTAAACCTAGGAGCAATTTGGAACAGCTAGTTAGCCCAATGTGCATCTCTTTGTACTGTGGGAGGAGACCGGAGTACCCGGAGGAAACCCACACAAGCACAGGGAAAACATGCTAACTCCACACAGAAACACCCGAGTCCCGCAACTCAAACCCAGGACCTTCTTAATGTGAAGTGGACGGGGTTTTAGAAATGAGGCAGTAAAGAAATGAGGTGCAACAGAAAAGGTGCAGTGTGCATTGATTGGGGTTTAGATGGTGTTAGATCAGAGTTCAGAATTTACAGTTAAACAGAGGGACGTGGGGGTGCAAGAGTGTTGAGGAGTTGCACAACAGTCAGTTTAGATCAGAGGTACCCAACTCTGGTCCTGAAGGACCCACTGTCCCACACATTGTACTGTTTTCCCTGCCCTGTCACAACCAACAAGTTAACAAGCTTTTGATTAGCTAATGAATTAAGTCAGTTGTGTTGCTGAGTCTTTGGTGTCTGCAGGTGTCCTTGTATTTTATGCCCACATGCCTGTTTTGTTGCTTTGATGGACTGGGGGAAAGGTTGACCTTGGCTTTTCTCAGAGCTTTTTTGTTAGCTTCCTTAAAGGCACATTGGGCCTTAAAGTGGTCTTCAGAAGGGCTAGAGCTTTTGGTTAGTCCTTATATTGATCTCCTTGGAGATAGTGACATCATCTATGAATTAGGTGATGTAGACAGTAACAGATCTTGTATACTCCAAATTTATACATTTCTTCTGAACATGTTCCAATCTTTGAGTTCAAATAGTCCTGAAACAGTGAGATGGACCCTTCTGGCCATATTCTGGTTTCACTTTGGGTGGTTTGGTGTGTGTCAGTACTGGTCAGAAGGCTGGGATCAATTTAACATAAATGTGATCCACGAAACCCAAGTAGGAAAGGGGCACAGCTCGGTATACACCAAATCGAGTATATTTCACCCTCTCACTGAAAAGTCAACTTGCTGGAGGTCATGCTGGTAGGACTGATTTCAGGTTTGTAGTTTGTTTATGTGGCAGGGTTCATCTGGTCCAACAAATATGTACTATATATATATAACTTTGTTGCACCACATAATTTATTTGTCAAAAAATTGCCTGTTTAGACCAAAATGATTATAACAGTCAGTCTCTGAAATTAGAACTAAACAGCTTCTCTTACGACCTCATCACAGAAAATTCCCTACATGGATGCAATCCCAGGTGGGGTAAGACTAGGAATGGCTTTATACTTGCAAGGGGTTGTTGGTGAACAGGAAGAAAAGTAAGTATTTATATTAATTCCAAAATAAATTAACCAAATCTTTGTATGTGCGTAAAACTTAATATTCTTTATGCTCTACATTTTTAAAAAATGAACTTTACTTTTCTTCACAGCATTGAAATTAATCTTGAGACTGGGAAAAGATTTCAAGACATCGCTTTTCAGTTATCACTTAAACCCAATTATGATTTTGATTGTTATACTTTTAAGAATGGAAAGTGGGGCGATAGAAAAAATTACCATGGCTGTTCTTTAATGAAAGGTTCAACCTTTGTCATATTTATAGTTGTCAAAAAAGAAGGCTATGAGGTATGCAGATTAAATGAATAAGAAATTAAATTCAAGTAAATATCATTAGCAATATGTTAACATCTCTTGTCTTTTTAGGTATATTTGAATGGCCGGAGATATTGCACATTCAAACACCAAATACCAGTGGAGAGAGTGAATACACTTTACATTCTCGGTGATGTCATTATGAACACCATGGGTATTGTTTCGGTAAGTCTGAGTCTCAATGGTTATTTAGTCTTCCATGTGTTGGGCATAACAAGGACAGAAAAGAAATCCTTTCAAAAGCTAAGGGCCTTGCTCAATGGTGCAAAACTGGCAGTTTGGTGGTACTAGGCTTGAACCTCCAACCTTCAGCTCAGTAAAGAAGATTCCATTTAAGGTCAATTTTTAAAAATGGCTAAATATAATAAAATTAGTTTTTGCACACATGAAACTGAGGATGGTTGTGGTTGGGCTCTTTTTGCTGTGAGGCGGACATGCTAACCACTATTCCACTGTGCCACCCATAGAAGTAAGGTGACGATATATTAAATAAAATGTTTGTAGACAGATTTAGAAACCTTATAAATCGGGCTGAAAAATAATTTTATTCTATTATAAAAATCAGCCGATGTGGCACGGTGGTGTAGTAGTTACAATATCTGCCTTACAGCAAGAAAACCTGGATTCAATTCCTGGGCTCGGGTGTTTCAGTGTAGAGTTTGCATTTCCTCGCTGTGCTTGCGTGGGTTTCCTTCGAGTACTCTGGTTTCCTCCCACAGTTGCTGGTTCAAATTGCCCCAAGGTGTGAGTGTGATTGTGAATGGTTGTATGTGTGTTGGCCCTGAGATGACCTGGCGAGTTGTTCAGGGTGTACCTCGCCTTCATCCAGAGTTAACTGAGTTAACTCCCTGCGAAGTTAATTAGGATTAAACGGCTTAGAAAATTAATGAATAAATGAAAATCATCCATGAAATGAGTGCAATTATCCATAAATATGCATAATAACCCTAAATACATTTTAAAAAGAACCTAGAAAAGTTAAATATTAGTTAAATGTTTAAGATATACTTTTATTTTATAAGATTTTACAGTGAGCTTTCTTTCTTGATTCATTTGTCTCCCAGAACTGGAGTGCTTCTAGCTTCGGTAAGGAACAAAGCTCTGGCATTTCACATTGGGAGCTTTCCAACATCCAGTCAGATATAAAATATCCAGTCTGTAAACCCGTGAGTAACAAACTGCCAGAGATGTGCTTTAAAAATGCAAAACTGATTCTATTCATGTAAAGAAAGTGTTAATAAAAGCAATGGCTTTAAATGACGATAAATATTGTAATATTGAACAAAAACATGTTTATGATCCAACAGAACCAGCCCTATTTGGGTCCAATTCCTGCAGGATTAAAAACTGGAATGAGTTTGATTTTTCAAGGGGTGGTTCCTATCGGCTCCAGTGGGTATGCTTTTATAATATTACACACTACCTTGACATTATGACATTAAAGCATAAACAAAAAATAAATAATACTGTACAGTTTACAGATACATTCAGGTACAACTATGCACCAAAAAAAAAAGAAAAAAAAAGGGGTGGCTTAGTGGTTAAGGTGATGGGTTACTGATCCAAAGGTCAGCGGTTCAATCCCCACTATCACCACTGATGGGCCCTTGAGCAAGGCCCTTAACCATCAATTGCTCAGTTGTATAAAAATAATAATTGTAAGTTGCTCTGGATAAGAGTTTCTGCCAAATGCTGTAAATGTAGGTTATTTTTACACATACTGGATTTTACCTGTCTGTCTGTCCTTTACAGATTTGAAATAAACCTAAGGACTGGGTCACACGAAAATGATGACATTGTTTTTCACTTCAAGACCTACCTACACTCTGTGGTCTGTAACAGCTGCTTAAATGGAACGTGGCAGCTCGAACAAATCACAGAGGATGATATATTTGCTGAAGGGGAACCCTTTGATATATTCATACTTTTTAACCCAGGACGATATGAAGTAAGAGGTTTAAACATGCATAATAAATCTATAGACAATATTGATTAAGAAAAATGTATATAAATTTAAATATATCATTGTACTGTACTATATGTATTTTGTAATATAATATTTTATCTAAATTAACTATTTTCTTATTTTTTAGGTAGTTGCAAATGGACGTAGTGTCTGTGAATATCCAGAAAGTATAAAATTAAGCAAAGCATCAACACTTCAGATAAGCGGCGACGTCTTCATGAATACATTTGGCATTGTTTATGTAAGTTGTTATTTTACACACTGCTGTAAAAACTTTTTGCGTTAATATTTATGGATTGTGAGCTTTACAGTGCCACAACTGATATGTGCATTTTCCTCCCCCTACCAGGTGGATACTGCTAATATAACAATTGATATTTCTCCTCTAAACTGAGAACATATCTGTCAGCAGAGGCCTGGGGTCTGACCTTGTTAGAGGCAAAACAGCCATGAATATACTGGCTTATTACTGCTGGCCATTAGGAATAATTTAAATATTAATGATATTTAAATTATATTAGTGATATGACTTTATACTTATTTAATCTTCATGAAAGTGTCTATGAAGGAGGAAATACATCATGTTGTGGGTCTTTAGATAATAAAATAATTATCAGATAAGGAAAGCCATATTAATTCAGTGATGGGAATAGTTTTAGATTTTAATAATGCAACAGGTAAATGTGCTACATACTGTGGGTTCAACCATTTACACGGGATCTTAAGATATGTAAGGTCTGGGAAAAATCTCACTGTTTAAATGCTATGCAGTATAAATATTCATATTTAGTTAATTTTTATGTAGTTCATTTCAGTTATTTAGGTTCAGTAATAGGGTCACATATTTTCATTCTACACATATTATACTAAATACTTTTATTTAATTTGAAATAATGAATGTTCATCATGCCTACAAGATGCTTTATTAACACTATTATAAATAACGAAAGTGCTTTATTTAACCCAGGTATTAGCCTAAACCCTGTTGCATCCATATTTAACAAACTCAAAGAAAAGGTTAGATATTTGTACTATAAAACAACCCAAAATGTTTTACCCAATGAGTGTCTTTGATAAAAACAACTTGCTGTTTACATTCCAGAATGTTAAGTTTTTAGATTTTACTGTAATATTTGTATTTAAGAAACATGACAAAGGATAATGCTTTCATAAAGAGTAGCTGCATTGCTTTGAGCATGTTTCTGCCCCGCGATGGCCTGGCAGCTGTACAGGGTGTACTCTGCCCTCGCCCCGAGTTGGCTGAGATTGGTGCCGGCCTCCCTGCGACCCTAATTTGGATTAAATGGTTCAGAAAATGAATGAATGAATGAATGAAAAACTTAATGAATTGAGTGCATTTTTCAAATTCGCTGGATATGCACTACATGCAATTTAAAGCTGAGAAAATGTTAAAGAAATTAGTGTTTAAACTACATTATTATTTTTTTTTTGTCTCACTTTGTGTCAAATTTAAAAAACAAAAACAAAAAAACTTTCATTATTAAAAATGTATCTTTTCCTTTATAGCCTTTATTTTGCATTATACTATTTCTTTGCATGAATAGGTAGTTTTATCAGGGGTGGTGGGTTTCTGCGCATTTCTGTGGCATAGAGTATACTAAATAAAGTTTGGACAAAATCAAACCATTTGTTTTAAATCTTTATTTCCACCTCAAAGAAATATAGATAAATAGATGGATGGATGGATGAATGGATGAATATATGGGTGGGTGGTTGGGTGTACTTTATTGATACTGTGAGGAAAATCTTTGCATTATAACTGCATCATAAAAGCAAACATTAGGTAACAATAATTTTAGAAAACATCAAAATGTGTAAAGGATATAAAAATATTAAAATATAAACACTAAAAGAGTCAGAACATATATACAGAAACAGAATTTAAGTCGTAATTAAGGGCAGAGTTGTGGATGAGAGTTACTGACTGCAGTATCAGGATATGTACAATATTTACACCACAGAATCAGATGAATAATAGATACATAAAATTATGTACAATATGAATAGGTAAGAACATATTATACATCTCAGAGAATAAACAGGTTATAAGTATATTGAACTAGAAGGTATGAGCCTGCAGAGTTCCTGCACCCCTTCTTGCTTAAAATAGGTACCTGTGTAATACGTCCCTAAGTGCTTGTGCAGGTGACACTGTTCATATGTTACAAGGTGAGTTGTTGTATGACACTCATGCACTCACTCATTTGGCAAACCACTTAATCCCACTATTGTTGCAGGGAGGCTGGAGTCTACACGGCGGGGTACACTCTAAACAGCTCACCAGACCATCACAGGGCCAACACACACATCCATTCATGCTCACACTCACACCTACAGGCAATCTGAAATAGCCAATTAGCCTAATGTGCATGTCTTTGGACTGTGGGAGGAAACCAGAGTACCTGGAGGAAACCCACGCAAGCATGGGGAGAACATGCAAACTCAAAACTGTGAGACGTACGTGCTATCCATTACACCACCATGCCACCTCTACAGTATATGACAGTGTGTCTGAATAATTTTGTTAGAGAATGAGCCCCTCTGATTCTGTATTGGATCATGGAGAGGACACCAGGATGGGTTGATCTCTTTTTTCCTCACTGACTCAGGCATCTACATATTGTGCCTAATAATAATCCCAGCCTTGTGGATGAGTCTGTTCATTCTATTGGCATCTCTGGCAGTGATGCTGCTCCCCTAGTAGACTACGGAAAAATTGATGGTGTTTACAGCCACAGACCGGAAGAAGATCTCCAACATTTTGTCGCACACATTCAAGAATCTGTGCTTTCACAGGAGATAGATCCCCTTCTTTTACACAGCATCAGTGCTGGCCCTCCAGTCCAGTCTGTCATTCAAGCAGATGGCTAAATATTTGTAGTCCTTTGTATCTATCACAATTTTCGACTCAGTATTTATTCAGCCACCAATTGTACAAGTTCTCCCATTTAAAAGATGAGAGAGGTCTCCAATTTTCATCACAGGTTCACTTCAACTATGAGAGACAGAATGAGGTGAAAAGAATCCAGGAAATCACAGTGTAGGATTTTTAATGAATTAATTGGTAAATTCCTCAGTAAATTAAGTATTCGGTGACCTACGAACAGGCAAGATTTCTGGCTCTCACAGACCTGTAACTTCTTTAAGAGGCTCCTCTGTCCTCCACTCATTATCTGTATTAATGGAACCTGTTTGAACTCGTTATCAGTATAAAAGACACCTGTCCACAACCTCAAACAGTCAGACTCCAAACTCCACTGTGGCCGAGACCAAAGAGCTGTCAAAGGACACCAGAAACAAAATTGTAGCCCTGCACCAGGCTGGGACTGAATCTGCAATAGGTAGCAGCTTGGTGTGAAGAAATCAACTGTGAGAGCAATTATTAGAAAATGGAAGACATACAAGACCACTGATTATCTCCCTCGATCTGGGGCTCCATGCAAGATCTCACCCCGTGGGGTCAAAATGATCACGGTGAGCAAAAATCCCAGAACCACACGGAGGGACCTAGTGAATGACCTGCAGAAAGCTGGGACCAAAGTAACAAAGGCTACCCTCAGTAACACACTACGCCGCCAGGGACTCAAATCCTGCAGTGCCTGACGTGTCTCCCTGCTTAAGCCAGTACATGTCCAGGCCCGTCTGAAGTTTGCTAGAGAGCATTTGGATGATTCAGAAGAGGACTGGAAGAATGTCATATGGTCAGATGAAACCAAAATAGAACTTTTTGGAAAAACTCAACTTGTTGTGTTTGGAGGAGAAAGTGAGTTGCATCCAGAGAACACCAAACCTACTGTGAAGCACGGGGGTGGGAACATCATGCTTTGGGGCTGTTTTTCTGCAAAGGGACCAGGACGACTGATCCATGTAAAGGAAAGAAAGAATGGGGCCATGTATCGTGAGATTTTAAGTGAAAACCTCCTTCCATCAGGAAAGGCATTGAAGATGAAACGTGGCTGGGTCTTTCAGTATGACAATGATCCCAAACACACTGGCTGGGCAACGAAGGAGTGGCTTCGTAAGAAGCATTTCCTGTTCCTGGAGTGTCCTTGCCAGTCTCCAGATCTCAACCCCATAGAAAATCTTTAGAGGGAGTTGAAAGTCCGTGTTGCCCAGCACCAGCCCCAAAACATCACTGCTCTAGAGGAGATCTGCATAGAGGAACGGGCCAACATACCACCAACATTGTGAAGACTTACAGAAAACGTTTGCCCTTTGAGTACTTCCCACAGTTTCTTCCCACAGTCTAAAAACATGCAGAGTAGGCATTTGTCAGTTCCAAATCAACCTGAGTACAGCTGCCAAAAAAAGTCTTGTTCTATTTTCCTGTGACACTTGATTGAAGTACTGTAACATATTACACAAGTCAATAGACACTATAATTTTTGAAAGATTTATATATAGATATACATATATGTGGTTGCCAGGTTGATGGAGATTCCTCACATTAGTACTCTAACATGGAGTTTCTTTGTAGAATCACTTTCCTTACAATGGAGAATATTTTCAACAGTCCGATTGGTCATCCAAAGACCCTTGTCAGGGAGCCCAGGTCAACCTGAGAGGGGTGCTGTTGGTTCTGTGCCTTTGCTGGTAAATTGAACAATCACCCTGTTGACTGTGGAAAAGGAATCCCAAGGTTTTGTGCAATCTGACGCTGGCTGAGTTCACCCTCAGACTAACCCACAGTACGCCCTCTTTGAAAATCTTAAAAAAAAAAAATATTTTACTCCTGGTGTTCACGGCATTGATAGTTACTATAAAAAATGTATATACTGTAATCTAAAATAAAATATATCTACAACTTTTATCAAGTACGGTACATATGGTGCTAAATGACATACATACACTCAACCTAAAACTGTCGCAACAATATTGTATGGTGCATGTGGGTATAAAAGGAAGCCCAGAGGCTTACCGTAAGGCATTCATAGGAATTTATGATTATGTGTGCACAAGATGACCCAAAAAGTGTAAGAAATCCACATGGCTTTTGTAACACACCTGTAGGATGCTGAAGAACACCGTATAACAGACCTAGGAAGTGGACCTGACTATCAAGACTTACCTACAAGATAAAAAAAAATGTACATGCTCAAATCTCCACAACAAAAATGTACGATGATTTTCACTTAACAACAGGTGATTTTCGTACGATGTGTACACCCACAGCTGTCGTAGGAATTTGCCCACTTTTCTTTCATGGACCTGTTATATACCTGTTGTGTGATGTAAGAGACAGAGGTTTTACAAAACAATCCTTGCTTCTTTTGCTTGAGGACAATAGCATAATTTTTCTTTTTCTGCTGTGGGTTTGCAGGATTTCTGTTGGGTAGTTTTTTAAAATCTATAGTATATAAACTGCCTTGGCTGTCAGGGATTAGTGCGATCTGGAGCATAAACATTGTTTTGCATTGAATTAACACTAGAAAATGACTAGAAAAATGAGAATGATGTATTTAACCCATTACTTAATGAAAAACAAAAGCAAAGGTTGCATTAATTCGAATTGCTTCATACTTTGTGTGTATGGCAGCTAGCCTACCGGCCGTGAGGTGTGATGACATCAATCAGTCCCGCCTACTTAAAACATCTTCACATGTGCAGCACATGATGTGGCTGCAATCATTAGGCTTAAAAATAAACACACATATTAAAGGGACAGCAGAAACTTTAAGATTGGCCACATTAGTAATTCAGTAAATTTTTAAAAAGAAGGAATACACTGGCAAGATCAGTACGAAGGGCAGCAATGGTTCTTTTACATGCCTCTCGCCACAGACAGTGAGAGACATGGCCGGCCTTTGATAACCCAGTTAGCTGCACTGTGGGGCTGGAAGACCACAGAAGACTAAACTGGATGATCTTTTTTTTTTTTTTTTTAGTGAAGAGAAAGCCCATTCACAACATCTAGTCAAGTCAAGAACACCCTTGTGGAGGTAGGCTTATGAGTGTCAAAGTCTACAGTTAAGATACCCGTTCAGGAATGTAAATACAGAGGGTTTCTCTCAAGATGAAAAACAGTGGTAACACTCAAGGGCAGAAAGGTTTAGCTTGAACGTCTGCCCTGATCTAAAATAAGGTTCTTTGAACAGTTGAAATCAAGATTGTTATACCAGAATGATGGAAAGAGAAGCATATGAAGGATTAAATGAAGGGTTTGTGATCCAGCGAATACTATATCTGTCTATCTGGACATGGGCATGTATGGCTCTCAGTAGAACGGGGTCACTGGTGTTTACTGATGATGTGACTGCTGGTAAAAGAAGCAAGATGAATTCTGAGGTGTACAGAGCCATCTTTTCTGCTCTGATTACTTAAATGCTTGATTGATAGGCACTGTGAAGTGCCTTTCTATCAATCTCGCAGCATTTAAGCTGCTTGCATCTTTTGCATCCAAGAGTTAGAAACAATCCATAACGAAGCTCCTGCTTGGTGAAACATAGGCATGGAACATAACATCAGCATGGAATATGACTTGGATGTTTGTACTCACAGTGTCCGTGAGGGTCCATGACAGAAAACAAAATAAAGCTGAATTGCATTACAAAGGGCAGCAGTATAAAACAACAACAACAACAACAACAACACTAAAACAATTTAAGAAAAAACAAAACAAACAAAAAAAAATACTGAGTTAACATCAACTACAGCCCTGGAGGAACTAAATAAATATATAAACAAATAAACAAATAATGGAAAGGTTAACACTGAGTTTTTTTCACTCACTGACTTCTGCTTTCATTTGTATCACATGTCTTGTTAGTTTAATTATCCATGTAATGAGTTCATGTTCCGTGTTCCTGTTCATGCTTGATGTTGTTTTTTTGCCTGGTGAAAGTTTCTCTGCCCACCTGATTTAGACTGTGTATTTTATTTTGTGCATGTCTGAGTGGTGACTTTTGAACCTGTATTTTTATGGGTTTCAGTATATTTATGTAAATTGGTGACACGGCAGCTTTATTGGGTATCTTGTGAGGGCATGGATATGTCACAGCCATCTAAGTCATGTCCCATGACTATTGGGGTCCGCTCAGGAGCTCCTCTATTATTCATTCATTCATTAATTTTCTAAGTCACTAAATCCTAATTAGGTTGTTGGGAAGCTGGCGCTCATGTCAGTTGACTCTGGCTGAGGGCGGGATACACCCTGAACAACTCACGAGGCCATTACAGGGCCAACACACATACACATACTCACACACTTACACACAACCATTCATACTCACACCTAGGGGCGATTTGGAACAGCCAATTCGTCTACTGTGCATGATTTTGGACTGAGGGAGGAGAACAGAGTACCCTGAGGAAACCCACGCAAGCACGTGGAGAACATGCAGACTACACACAGAAATGCCCAAGCTCAGGAATCGAACCGAGGACCTTCTTGCTGTGTGGCAGATGTAACCACTGCGCCATCGTTCGGCTGCTCCTCTATTAATTTTTCAATATCATCTCTTGTTGAGGATGTGAGAGTTGAACCACAGCATAACGTCTTCTCCAACACATCCAGACTCTTTCACTGGGCTTAAGGTCTATAATTCATGTATGACAATGATTCCTGATGCAAAATTCGAGCCTTAATTTTATATATGTGCCATTGTGGGGTTTTGGGGAGGGTGAGGGGGTTATAAGCTGGAGATTGGAAAAGCTGGTGATTGAGTACATTTAGACCGACAGCTTTCATTTTATTACCACGTTATGGTGCTGAGCTTAACCTTGACTAACTGAAACATCCCCAGGTTAAAACGCTGTCTGTGGATAAGAACCCATGAAGATAGAACTTCCTCCAGTAGAAATGTTGAAGGAGATCTACCTCCCCAAAGATATTAGCTCCAACCCTAATCATACCCACCTGACCATCTAATCACTACTTAAGAAGCTGTGTGTTAGAATTTGGCTGGTGATAAAACCTACAGGATGATAGACCTTCAGGAACAGGGTTGGTGGGTTGATTTGGAGTGAATCTTGCCTCTAATGGGACAAGTAGATACAAGGCATGCCAAAAAAAGCCTCCTACATTATTATTATATATAGTTTTCCTATTAAATCTGTATCCTGTCTGAATATTAACAGACATTTTAGGAACAGATTAATAGACTCATTATTCTATGAATGAAACATCAGTATATTTACTGCACAATTTTCTAAATATAAAGTTCAATTCTGTAAAACATCAGTGTACTTTTAACTATTTTCCTCCATTATTTTCACAAGTGCATCATTCCATTTTTAAAACAGTAGGGGAGTGTGTAATTTAACTCTTAAAACAGGTCGACATGAACCTGACACTTACTGAAGTGCTTGCATTTGAATACCATAAAATGCCAATTCTGAGCTCTAATTGTGCAGGTCTTTGTACAAAAGGGTATAAAAGGCATCAGTGTACTGTACAGCATGTGTCCAATCAGTACTGTTCTGTAGCAGTTCTGCACTGGAATATTTCGTGAGCATCCGGAATATGTGATGTTTTCCATACTGTTCATGAATACGTAATAAGATGGGCTTTACTTTTTCACTTTACTTAAAAAATTAAATATCTCACACTGTTCACTTTTAGACTTTGAAAGGTTTTTGGTTGGTAAGCACATGTTATTTTTTTTTTCAAATTCAACGGGGGCGTTTATGTGTGGAGTTTACATGTTCTCCCCGTGCTTGTGTGGGTTTCCACTGGTTTCCTCTGACAGTTTAAAGACAGGCACATCATCACAAATTGCCCCTAGGTGTGGATGTGAGTGGTTGTCTGGTGTTGCCCTGTGATGCTCCGGCGAGCTGTTCAGAGTTGTGTACCCCTCCTTTAGTGTTGGCTGAGATAGGCTCCAGCCTCCCTACGACCTTTGACAGATCTTCAATCCCTCCAAAAAAATACTCCAATGTCTAACTGTTTGCTTTTAAAAAATACTTTAAATACTCACTCACTCACTTGCCGAAATCATTTAATCCTACCATTAGGGTCATGGGGAGGCTAGTGCCTATCTCAGCCGACATTGGGCGAGGTACACCCTGAACAGCTCACCAGACCATCACAGGGCTAACATACACACAACCATTCATGCTCACACTCATACCTAGGGGCAATTTGGAGCAGCCAGTTGGAACTGGGTTCCAGCTAACTGGGTTACCAAAGGGCAGCCATGTCTCTCACTGTCTGTGGAGAGGGGGATGTAAAAGAATCAGAGTAGGCCACTGGGTTGCCATCAGCGTGTTTCTGCTCTGCGATGACCTGGCAAGCTGTCCAGGGTGTACTCTGCCCTCGCCCAGAGTCGGCTGAGATGGGGCCCAGCCTCCCCCGGACCCTAATAAGGATTAAACAGTTCAGAAGATAGTGATGTTGAATGTTTCAGAAAATGAATTAATGAATAGTTTTATTCTTTTCATTCACGGTATTTGTACACAGTGACGTTTACTTTGCTTCCACATTTTTCTTTTAAATATAATTGATATCTAGAAAAATTCTTAAATTTCTAATTTAAAAATTCTAATTCATTCATTCATTCATTCACTCTCTGAAGCGCTTTATCCTAATTAGGGTTGCAGGGAGGCTGGCGCCCATCTCAGCCAACTCTGGGCGAGGGCAGAGTACACCCTGGACAGCTCGCCAGGCCATCACCGGGCAGAAACACGCTGATGGATTTTATGAAAATCAGCAATGGTTCTTTTACAAAAAATATATATATATATTTCGGGCCCCTCTGCTTCTTCATTTTCTTTCATCCACTCCGATGGGAACGGGCCGGACAGGAGGGCAGTTGGAAAATCATGACCAACCCAGACTTTCATCGTCGATCATTGACTTGTACGAGCGTTTTTCTGGCATTACCAAATAATGGTTCCCTCCAGCGCAGGGAATTTGTACAGGAAATCTGAAATCCGGGAAATAGGGGCACAAGAAATTGAGGGTAAAGTGTATAATTGGACAATTTTAAATTAGAATAGCTTGCTATTTTTGTTGAATTATTATTATTATTATGATTATTATTATTATTATTATTATTATAATTATTATTATCATTATTATTAATTAATAAATAAATTATTATTATTATTATCAATATTGTTGTTGTTGTTGTTATTATTATTATTACTATAATTTTATTTTATATAATGTATTAATTCTACAAGCAAAATTAGGCTCTGTATTTAACCCACCCAAAGTACACACACACACACACACACACACACACACACACACACACACACACACACACACACACACACACTCTCTCTCTCTC
>JAOUQZ010043566.1:0-12852 GCA_028564935.1 Neosilurus hyrtlii | reverse complement strand
ACACACACACACACACACACACACACACACACACACACACACACACACACACACACACACACACACACACAAGGAATCAGTCCTTTAATCATCTCTGAAGTGTGGGAGAAACCGTTCAGCCGAGCTCGAGCATCATACAGCGCTTCCAAGGATTTTTTTAATAACTATGATAAATGAGCACTCGTATCGTAGTGTATGCACGCGTTCATGAGCATAGCAAAGAAATCCGAGGTGAGTGCGACGGACGGAGACAATTACACCACCATGTTCGCCGAGGTACCTGCCGATGAAGAAACGTCTTGCCGTGTATTACCTCCTTTACATTTTTCATTCCATTTGTGCTGACACACAATAAGCCCTGAGCATTTTAATTCATCTGGGCTGACTTGTGAGACCAGACGTCAGGAATACGGATGAGAAGCACTAATAGACTAAAACACCGTTTTCCAGAAACAATCTCAGCTTCCTGGTTTATGTAACGACCCCCTCATCGGATGCATCAGTAAGCAGGACTATGACTCACCTGACCTTTGCCCTTTGGCTTAAATTGATCCTCGTTCTCCTTCAGCGTGGAGCCCATTTTAATAAATGGATCTCTTGGAGTTTTCTCGGATAAACACAAACGCCTGTGGTGATCCCATGCTAATTCTTTAATAAACGTTCCAACAGAAACATACGAGTCACTTCAAGAGATCACAGCCTTAAAAGTAAAAATTCCCCATCCACAGTTTATCTTTCTGTACAAGGCTATGTGTTTTTATCGGCATTGCTTTGTTTGTTTGCAACTTGTTTGGTGGCAAAACTCTACGAATGGATTCTGACGATTGGTTTAGGAGGGGTGGAGGACAGTCCAAGAAACACTTCATTAGATTTTGGAGATGATCCGGATGTAATTCTGCATGCAGGGATTTTTTTAAAAGTGCTTTAACATTGTGAGAGAGGACAGCAGGATGGTACAGTGACATAGTGCTTAGCACTTCCACCCCACAGCAAGTCCTGGGTTCGAGTCCTGGGCTCGTGGATGGTGTTTCTGTGTGGAGTTGTTACGCTCTCCCAGTGCTTGGGTGGGTTTCCTTCCACAGCCCAAAGACATGAACATTAGGCTAATTGGCTGTTCCAAATTTGTGTTTTTTGGCACTGCAAAGGACTGTTTAGGGTGCACCCCGCCCCCGTCCAGATTCGGCTGAGATAGGCTTTAGTCTTCTGTTGACTCATCAAGCGGTTCTGCAAATAAACAAATGGATGAATGAATGAATGGTATTACAGCAGGTCCAGCATGGGGTGCTGTGTACTGTCTTTTTCTGGCTTGGCGGAGGTTTACGCTCTCGCAGTGCTTCTAATAATTAATAAGTGATCTTCAACAGGACAGAGACTTAAAATGAATTCTTTATGTTCTTTCTTTATGTTGCCTATTGAAGCTTTGCTTTATGTATTTTTTTTTTTTACCTCGCACATAATACCCTGCTGATAGTAGCGGACTGAAATGTAGCCTTCGCTAGTTTAGTGCTTTAGTCATCAGAGGTCTTTTAATGCTTTAAATCTCATGCTAATTACACCACTGCACTCGTTATCTCATAGATTACTAACTGTCAACATCAAGTCTTTGTGCTAGGTCAGTTTAAGTGTATAGCTGCATTGCATTCTGGGGATTTTATTCCAGTGCCAGCACCAACGTCTTAACTATTTCAAACACCGGCTTTCTCATTAAAATAAAAAAAAGAAGCTGTCGTGTCTTTGCTTTTAAAAAGCGTGACTATCTTTTCATTTCTCTCATTAGCCCCAACTTTAAGTGTATCTAAAGCTAATTTCTTATAAAATATAATGCAAAATACATCACCACCCAACATAGAAGCACTAATCCCATAATGCACCACCTCATCAGAAATATCTACTTAATAGGGACCTTTGTTTTAAATCTTCCTTCCATCTACAAGCAACCGCCACCCCTATCTCTGCGCGAGCTCCTACCCCTCTGGCGTCAGCCGTGTCATACGTCCCTCAGGCTTGGTGCTCAACACAGCGTGCGGCACCGCTGAAAGGTCACGGTGGATAGAAAACCCTGCACATCCTGCAAAATTCATTAGAGATGCCAGATTGCCCTGGAGCGCAACCGAACATGACAAATCGTCAATGCGTTTTTTTTCATCTATGTTGTTTCACATCATGATGACTGAAGTGCAACAAATCAGCAGGAACGTTTGAGCAGGTTTGACAAGACAAAACATTCAGAGTAGGTTAGGAAGGGGAAGAAACGGACTGATAAATGGGTAATAAACCTTTTTGGATCGGATTAAGCAGAGGAGCAGCTGATGAACACATCCAGCTGGTGTGAGATGTGGAAACTGCATTTAGAGAGAAGCTGTAGGATTTTATTGTACTGTATGCAGTGTGTGTGGAGATTAGGACGGGATAAAGATAAAAAACAGAACCATTATATATGAAAAGATATCTTTATCAGCAACCAAGGAAGGAGTCAATAATTCTACACTTACTATGAGCGTCTAACGGGGAGATGTGTTCAGAAGTACTTGACGCAATGCGCCGCTTGCTATGCCTCCGCCGTAAATCTTTTTAGTGTGCTCTTGAACTCTCACGCTGATCTCTGAGCTTGATCTATGACCCTGACCTCTTACCTAACTAATGTCCTTCAAACTTGCACCGGTTTATAGGCATGTAGTAATTAGTCACTGCTGAAAGTTTGGTTGAAATCCAAGACGGCGTTCAGCCTGCAGGGTGAGCACAAGTTATTTACTTAGATGATCTCATGTGACCTTGACCTTTAATCTCTGGCCTAAAAACCTGCACCAGTAATAATCTTATCATTCCACATTTTACATATGATTATAAATTACTAGTATATATTACACAGGGAAGGTGTGACCTGATTGGTCCATTATCTTGTAATTATATATATCCTAATATATTAATCCTAATTAAGGACACAGGGAGGCTGGCGCTTATCCCAGCCAACTCTGAGCGAGAGCAGGATACACCCTGGACAGCTCGGCAGGCCATCTTAGGGCCAACACACACACACACACAATAGCGAATTAGCATAATGTGCAAGGTTTTGGACTGTAGGAGGAAACTGGACTACCTGGAGGAATGGAGCATGGGGAGAACATGCAAACTCCACACAAAGATGCCTGAGCCAAGGAATCAAACCCAGGACCCTCTTGCTGTGAGACGGATGAGCTAACCACTGTGCCGCCTGCATGTTATTTATTTATTTATTTATTGATTAATTGATTTAAATTCATTTAAATTTATTGTGGTCTTAATTGTGTCTGTTTTCGGTATTGTGTGTTAATAATTATGTTTCCTGTCCTATAGGGCAGTAAGGCAGCATAGTCCGCCTCTCAGCAAGAGGGTCCTGGGTTCGAGTCCCTGACTCGGGAGTTCCTGTGTGGAGTTTGCATGTTCTCTGCGTGGGTTTCCTACAGATACTCCGGTTTTCTCCCCCAGTCCAAAGACATGCACATTAGGCTAACTGGCTGTTCCAAATTGCCTGTAGATATGGGTGTAAATGGCTGTCTGCGTTTCCCCCTGATAGGGAAATCTGGTGAGCTGTTTAGGGGGTGTCCCTCCTTCGCCCAGTGTCGGCTGAGATAGGCTCCAGCCTCTCTGCGACCTTAGTAGTAGTAGGATTTGTGGTTGAGCAAATGAGTGAGTAAGTGGGTGTTTTAAAATTGTTTTTTGTGTTTTAATGCACCTTCATACGTGGCACTTTCAATTTGGTTGTTTTGACTATCAAGTGACTGCAAAACGTTGCAATTTTAAACCTTGAATCAAAATTATGGGCATCACAATATTCACAGGCACTTGGAGCAGTATCACACTTTAAAATGGGAAAAAATAAACCATAAAATTCTCATTTTAGTTTTTTTTGTTTTGTTTTGTTTCTGTGTATTATATACTAAATATTTGAATAAATGTAAAAACACTGTTACGTAGCTGATTTTATTATGTTTCCATGCAATAGCCTACGTATATGAATAAATATTCTTAATAGATACCATTAGCTACAGAGTGCTATTAGCTTGACTCAAAGATCTCACCTGAGCTTCCTCTGTCATGGTTAAAATATATAAATAAAAACTATAAAAATCGCATAGCAGTTTCCGCACAGTATTTACTGCAAAAAGCCTAAAATGGTGTACAAATGCTGATGCTGGTGCCCGAATTATTAAAAAAACTAAATAAAATAAACCATTAAACTCTTATTTTAGTGTGCCTTTTTGCTTTGTTTCCGTGTGGTATACGTGTAAACCATTATGTGCCTTAGGCTCAGTGGATGTCACTGTGGATGCTGTTCCATCTCAGAGACTATTTAGTGACATAGTCGTTATGTTTGGCTTATAGTGGTTAATCATTCTATGACCTGCCGGACTATTCTATCCTATTTCCAGTGCACTGCATTACGGAAAGTCATTAAATTATTAAACAACTGCTACATTTCTGTAATATCGGTAACATATCGTAATAACATCAGTTTCACCCAAAAATAAATACGTAAATAAATAAATCAGTCAAATCAAATCAAATCAAATCAAATCAAATCAAATCACCACCCATGCCCTTATGCGATTTTATTTATCAGGAGTTCCTGTGTCACTGAACCAAACAGCACGCTTGTACATAATTCATAACACCAGATGTGCAGCAATCCCAAAAGGGGTAAAAAATGCATTTTATAATGTCCGGATACCAAGTCGTAAGGCAGTGGTATAATAGAGGTCATGTGAGTGGCTTACTCCTGTCTGTGAATATTCTAATACTGTAATATCCTGATCACATCACTCCCAGGCTCCAGTCATAAGAAATAAACACTGGCATGAGGCTGTATGTAAATATGGAACATAATCTGCATGAAAAGTGGCAGTAGATTATAAGAAAAGGTTTTGATGAATTACAGTTAATTTTTAGACGAGGTCACTGACCTGTGAAGCTGATTATAGAATGAAATACCTAATTAAAAAACCCATGGAAAGGCTAATACAGAAAAAAAACAGCAAGAAGCAATGCACAATGTTAAATCCCAAGGACTGTAGAGGTAAATCCCAAGGAGTGTATGAGGGATAGAGGATTTATTCGGTGGCTCAGTAACGACAATTTAATGCTATCTTCATTCAAAAAACTAAATTTCCTAATCCTCTCGATTTTAGGAAATATACCATTTTAATTATTGTATTTAAATTCTTGCAAAGGAATTTTTTATAAATAAAATACTATATGACCACATTTTGTTTTTTTTGTGACGAACCAATCAGCAGATTAGCACAGTGCTAGCTGGTTAGCTGAAGGCCTGTAGTCCATTAAAATACCAGTTGGTGGAAAAAGCAGTCTAATAAAAAAACATAATACGTACATAAATAAATAAATAAGTTTTTACTATCAAAAACTTCAATTATGTTCTATGTTTCATTCCATTGTGTCAGTCAGTCATTGTTAAATAGTACTTCCGGTTCACTAACGGAACTATCAGAAGCTAGCGTTAGCATCTATGTAATATATATAGACCTCAGTACACAGTTGAGGTGTCTTGAATCTCTTGAATGTTGATAACGACTGACATGCTTTAAATTATGTGACACAACAGAAAAGCATTTGTCCTATTTTCTGGAGTTTGCAGGTTCAAGCCCCACATGATGCACACAGCTATAAATGGCTTGGATTGGCTGAGCTCTCAGGAAGGAAGGGATGGTATATGCTCTCATTTTAATCACTCACAAACCACACTAACTTTCCTCTGAGTGTTTTATGCCACCCTGACCAAGAATATTTTCTGCTGGAATCACATGTCTTAAAGGAAGCATGTGGCGACCTTTACCCGCTCTAGGCAGCTATTTTGTGATAACGAAGAAATTCTGATGTGTGGGAATTGAATAAACTACACCACATTAGGTGACATTCCATGTCTCAAGAGCCGGAGTCAATAGCCAAGGATCGGTCTGATGGAATCCATGCCTTCAGCTGCCACCCAGCTCACAATGCACCCAACCACTACTACTCCCACACAATCGGAGCTTGTACTGGTCCGTTGTGGTTAAGAGGGAGCTGAGCCAAAAAGCCAAGCTCTCAATTTACCAGTTGATCTATATCCCAACCCTCACCCATGTTCACAAGCTTTGGGAAAGGACAAGATCATGGATACAAGCGGCTGAAATGAGCTTCTTTGGCAGGGTGGCAGGTCCCTCCCTTATAGATAAGGTGAGAAGTTCGGCCATCCAGGAGGAGCTCGGCGTAGAACCGCTGCTCCTCCACATTGAGAGGAGCCAGTTGAGGTGGCTCGGGCACCTGATTAGAATGCCTCCTGGATGCATCCCTGGTGTGGTGATTCGGGCATGTCCGACCGGAAAGAGACCCCAGGGTCGACCCAGACCATGCTGGAGGGACTATGTTTCTCGGCTGGTCTGTTCCCCCAGAAGAGCTGGAGGAAGTGGCTGGGGAGAGGAACATCTGGACCTCACTCCTTGGGCTGCTTTCTTTGCTACTCGACCCTGGATCAAGTGGAAGAAGATTACTAATGTCTGACTGACACTTTATTCGGGTGAAAAGTGTAAAAAAAAGTATATGTATATATTTCTTAATTTAGCAAAGGTCTTACTGCCTGCGCTAATTATGTGCTCCATAACAACATTCTGTGATGCACAGCATCACTGTGTTATATGGAAATTCCATGAGTGAGCAATCTCAGTGAAGTATCCCAATTAGCCTTATAATAATGCCATAGGAATCCAACAAGCATTCAGTCAGTTGTTCTTAAAACACTGCACAAATGAAAATCTCAGCTTGCTGTTAAAAAGACAAGCAGAATCCAGGATAATGCTCTCTAAGGAAACCAGGCGAGCTGAAGTCATCCTGAGCTAATTAGTGTTTATTCTAGAGGTGGACAGAAGCCAAGTGTGCTAACCTACAGTGCAGAAAGCAAGTGGATGAGAATAGAAGATGTACCAAGCATGACACGCCGCTGCTCGCTCTCGTCCATTCTTCCAGCCTTTACGCCCGCTGTAAAACACAGTGCGCATTACTGAACCTGGACTGGAAACACACCTGAGCCCCCTGCTGTCCTTTATGTAATGGACAGCACTGAACTATAACAGGCTTTTTTTTTTCTGCTATCAGTGAAGTTCGAACATGATGTGCACCCTGGTGTCAATGTGTCTGCTTCTCTTATGCTCTCTCAGTCACAGTATTGTGTCACTCTTCCTGAAATTCCTGAAATTCGCTGCCCTTGAGTAATACGTGACAAGATAATAGAAGCAACTGCTCACTTCGTGCTTGTTTAAAGAAAGCGAACAGTGAATCATGGCTGAAATCGGTGCGGCCGGTGAGGGCCGAGTCGGGTCTGCAGCATGCACAATGAGCTGAAGTGAAGTGTAAAGGGCAGCCAATGTGGCCTTTAAACAAGCTCGAGCTCACAGTCCTTTTATCATCTGCCAACAGAACCCACATGGACTACCTGACATGGTTACAAATGGTATGGGAGGGGCTTTGTATGAAGTATGAAGGGTACCTACATTGGAACTTCATAACACAATATTAAACATGGTACACAGTTTTTATAAAAGCATTTCTGAAGGTGTCTTCAAAGGCTCTGGACCAAATTGAGGTTTGAGTTTGCCTTATACACTTATTTGCCAAACTCCTTAATCCTGCAAGGGTTGTGGGAAGACTGGAGCCTATTTCAGCCAACCCTGGACGAATGGAATACCTTGAACAGCTCACTAGTTCATCGCAAGGTCAATGCACATACAGTACACAACTATTCCCACTCACACATAGGCGCAACCAATTAGCCTAATGTGCCTGTCTTTAGACTGTGGGAGGAAACCAGAGTACCCAGAAGATGACGGGAAAAAAGCACCTGCCCCTTAACTTAAGCTACTACTAGCCAGCTATGTTTTGTCATAGGCATTTATCTCTTCTACTTTGACCGGCTAATCATCTATCCACGAAGCAACCAGTTGATTTCATTGCAGCTGGCTGGCTCCCTGGTCTATACAAACTCCACTCACAAATGCCTGAGCCCAGAACTCAAACCCAAGACCTTCTTGCTGTGAGTGCCACCGTGTACCCTGTTGCCATCCTGTTGGAGTACCCAGAGGAATCCCACGCAAGGGCAGGGAAAACATGCAAACTCCACAGTGAAACGCCCTCACCAAACCCAGGACTCAAACCCATGACCTTCTTGCTGTAAGGAAGTTGTGGTAACCACTATGTCGTCATGGTGCTCAGCATTACTTCAGAAAGTTCCTATTAGATATGTATAATTTTTTTATTAAGAGCATTAGTGATGCCAGAAAACACTTTTTTAAATTATAAATTAAAAAAAAGATTAGGGGCGGCACTGTGGCACAGTGGTTAGCACGTCTACCTCAGAGCAAGAGGGCCTGGGTTCGATTCCCTGGCTCGGGGCATCTCTGTGTGGAGTTTGCATGTCCCTTCCATGCTTGCATGAGTTTCCTCCGGGTACTCCGGTTTCCTTCGACACAGTAGGCTAATTGGCTGTTCCAAATTACCCCTAGATATGAGTGTGAGTGTGAATGGTTGTACGTAGGTGCGGCTGAGATGCGCTCCAGCCTCTGACCCTAATAAGGATAAAACGGCTTAGAAAATGAATGAATGAATGTTAAACGAATAAAAATTATTAGGGTTTCCACTGAATAAGGCATTGAATGTCACTGAATAGTCCCGAGATGAAATGCTGAGGGGGCTATTCAATTTAGCGATATCCACTGCGCCTGAGGCGCATAATTGTTTTAGAATGTACCATATGGAACGTATTAAAAAAAGCACTATAATTTTTTTTTCTCCTTTCTTTTTTTTTTTTTTTTGCAGTATTGTATATGCAGATGTGGAGCAGTGTAACAGTGATTTTTATAGTTTATATACTTTTTCATATTTCTCTTTGTGCTAAGCTAAGAACTGTGTAGCTATCAGCGTCTTTTTTTAGTCTATTCATTTAAAAATTAATACTACACATACTCTATAAAGGTGTTTATTATACAATAAATTATACGGAAATACAAAAACACTAATTAAAATGAGATTCTGATGGTTTATTTTTTCCACATTGAAGTGTGATAATGATGACGCTGCTTACTCCAAGTGTCTGTGACAAACCAAGAGTGTCTCTCTTTCAGATTTAATCTTTATTTACTTTGGATAATGTATATTTTTTTAACCCTGAGGTAGCGGACCAATCAGGCTGTGCCGTTCCTTCGTACTATGTAACCAAACAAGGCTTTTATCATCCAGCTTTTTCCTCCCAATTTTCATCAGACTGAGCTCAGACCATAAATCATGAATTTAAACAAGCTGTCCCTACATACACCCCGAGAAACATACTGCTCCCACTCACATGCTCATCACCAGATGTTCTGCGATGCAATCAAGGAAATAATCGGAATTTAAAATCGGGGTTATAAATATTATGCGTAAATAAGGTGCATGCTCTCCTGAAGTCTGAAACGCATGGATAGGCGTGCTGTGCCTCGGGCTGTAGCAAACCTTGAACATATTTCAGTGTCTAGACTGTAAATCAGATTTTCATTTAATTTATACTGTACGGCTGTTGCATACCTGTCAGTCTGTTCCCAGCAGAGCCGTGTTGGTGAATTTTCATTTCTACCTCTGCAGGTAAATATATGTAGGGGGAAAAAAAAGTGTTTCTTTCTTAAATAATTATTTAAAGATTGCAGCGCTGAGCGTCATATTATTATAGGAAAAATATCCACAAATAAGGTGCTGCAATGAGTTGTTACCTTGTTACCTCGTGTGTGTGTGTGTATGAGAGAGAGACGGGGGGTCATGAAAAGTACTTTTAAAGACCCTGGCACAACAGGTCACGACAGAAAAGTAGACAAAATCCTATGGCAGTTATAGGTGTTTCTTACAATATTCTTACAATAATCCTATGACTGTCTTAAGTTAAAACCACGTAATTTTTTATAACACTGTATAGTGGTCATACATCAGCCACTGCTGCATTGACAGGAGGTGGTTTGGTCATCTGATTAGGTTGCCTCCTGGTCACCTCACTTTAGGGGTGTTTCAGGCCCGTTCAACCTGAAGGAGGCCCCGGGGTAGACTCAAAACTCACTGAAGGGATTATATATTCCGTGGGGGATTATATATACATCGAATCAGAAACCCCCAGGAGGAGATAGAGAGTTGCTTGGGAGAGGGATGCCGGGGTTTCATTTTAGACCTGTTGTCTTCACAACCTGACCTCAGATAAGCAAAAAAATAATAATAATAATAATTAAAATAAAAAATGGATGGATGGATGGATGGATGGATGAAATTGTTTTGGCTAGGACCAATCATATTACTCTCCTCATGACAGACATGCTGTACAGTGACATAACAAAAGTAGGATTATTTCTGCCGGAGAGCCCAGGTTGACTTGAGCGGGATGATGTTGATTCCTTGCCTTTGCTGGTGAATTGTACAAACACTCTGTTGAATAAGTCCAGCCTCGCACTGACCCACAGTACGCCTTCTTTGAATATCAGACATCTCTTTTGCTGCTGGTGTTTGTGGCATAGCTAGATAGTATAAACAATTTATATACTGTAATCTTAAACAAACAAATGAATAAATAAATAAATCATCATCATTATCATTTATTCATTTTCTAAGCTGCTTACACACACACACACACACATTATCATTCACACTCACTCTCACATCTAGGGGCAATATGGACCAACCAATTAGCCTACTGTGCATGTTTTTGGACTGAGGGAGAAAACTGGAGTACACAGATGGAACCCACACAAGCATGGGGAGAACTCCACACAGAAACGCCCGAGCATCGAAACGCCCGAGCACGGGAATCGAACCCACATAGACATGCTAACCACTGTGCCACCGTGCCATAATGGTAATACTACTACTACTACTGATAATAATAATATAAATGATAATAATAATAATAATAATAATAATAATAATAATAATAATAATAGCAATACTACTACTACTACTACCACTACTACTACTACTACTACTAAGAATAATAAAAATAATGATAATAATAATATTAATAATAATAATAATAATAATAGCAATACTACTACTACTACTACTACTACTAATAATAATAATAATAATAATAATAGCAATACTACTACTACTACTACTACTACTACTACTACTACTACTACTACTACTAATAATAATAATAATAATAATAATAGCAATACTACTACTACTAAGAATAATAAAAATAATAATAATTATAATAATAATGATAATAATAATAATAATACCACTACTACTACTACTACTACTAAGAATTATAAAAATAATGATAACAATAATAATAATAATAATAATAATAATAATGATGATGGTGATGATAATAATAATAATAATAATAATAATAATAATAAGTTTTCCTCTTTAATTCTAGAGTACTTTCAGTCTGGGTAATTACAGGAACTGTTAGTTGATTTGTTCATTAAAAGACATGCACGTTTTGCTTATACACTTCATGCACTCCACTCTTTGCTCTCACATTCATGTCGGAGTTTCTATTTTTACCAGCAGAGATTCAACATGCGGTCGGAAACCTGAGAAGCCCAGACCTCACCTTCACACGTCTCGGACTCGGTTACTGCAAACACAGCACATAAAAGACAAATCACAGCAGTGGCGTTGTTTAAATGCATGTTTGTTTGAGCTTATTTCGGCACTGACGCACTTTCGTCAGGACTACACCTCCCGGCACGACCTGCTCTATCAGCTTGGGGCGGTTCAATGATTTGAGCTCGTGCACCGTTTCTGTGATTTCATTGGATGAATGCAGTGTCAATCACTACCCAACTCTAACGCCAAGTCCAAAAACATGCATACTTGACCTACTTAATGATTTATTAGGACGAAATATATTTTATTTAACTATTTACATGATATATTGCATGTTTTCTATTGACTGTGTATTTTCTTTTTTTTTATTGAAAATCAAAATAAGTTCCGATTTGCTAGTGGTCAAGACAGATCAGCGCGTCACTGTATACCTGGCTGCTATTGGTTAAACCAGAGATCCCGCCCACATTATTTTGAGGTGAACCGGCTTCCGGTCGCTGTGGAGGTTTTTTCAGTGGAAAGCATGGCAGCTATTGGCGTACATTTTGGATACACATGCGCGTGTGTTGCAGTGTTCAAGGTAAACATGGATTTCTGTGTTTGTAATGTGTTCAGACGTCGATTCCAACATGTAACGTGTTATTTATTTTGCACTGCGGGTTTATTTTCAGTTATTTTGAGTGCTACTGTAAACAAAGTTAGCTGTGTACATGAAGGAGTTCACAGTCTAGCATTGCAGTCTTTCAGTGCATATCAGAAGGTCTATGTTATTTACTCGTGTGGTTTGTGGTCATTAGGTTGTGTTTATATCTGTCTCAGGATGGAAGGGCTGATGTGGTGGCCAATGATGCAGGAGACCGAGTCACTCCAGCTGTTGTGGCGTACAGAGAAACTGAACAGGTATATTTATTTAAAAAAAACCAAAACAGCAATAACAACAACAACAATATTAAAAACAAAGCCAGCATTTCTGATCATGTCAGCTTTAAAAGAGCATCAGGCTTTGAGAAAGTCACCAGACTGGCTCTGAGTTTGCTTAGATGTACAGGTTTAGCCAATGTCACCACCATTCATTCATCATCATCATCATCATCATCTTCCGGGGTCGGGTCGCGGGGGCAGCAGCCCAAGCAGTGAGGTCCAGACGTCCCTCTCCCCAGACACTTCCTCCAGCTCGTCCAGGGGGATGCCAAGGCGTTCCCAGACCAGCCGAGAGATGTAGTCCCTCCAGCGTGTTCTGGGTCGGCCCCGGGG
>JAOUQZ010043564.1:10000-12855 GCA_028564935.1 Neosilurus hyrtlii | reverse complement strand
AATGTAGCTCATTGCGTGTGTGTGTGTGTGTGTGTGTCTCTGTGTGTGTGTGTGTGTGTGTGTGTGTGTGTGTGTGTATATATATATATATATATATAATTTTTTTACATTTCCTTTTCTTTCTCTCCTTATTTATTTATTTATTTGTTTATCTTTCCCTCTTTTTTATTTTTATTTTATTTTATTTTATTTATTTTATTTTATTTATTTTATTTGATTTTATTTGATTTTATTTGATTTTATTTTATTTGATTTTATTTTATTTGATTTTATTTGATTTTATTTTATTTGATTTTATTTGATTTGATTTGATTTTATTTTATTTGATTTGATTTTATTTGATTTTGATTTTGATTTTGGTGATCCGAGTGCTTTTGTTCCTGTTAGTGCTTCAGGTCCTTGGGTAAAAATTGCATAATGTCATTTATATCCTTTGAAGAAATGACTCATGCTTGTAGGAAGCAAAGTCTGATTTAACTGTTACTGAAGTTTATGCATGGATTACTCTGGATTTATGGCTGTATTTGTGCTAGCTCTGAAATCCAGACCTGAAAATTCAAGCAAGCCATTGATAACCTCTGAATAAACCGAATCATGTGCTGAAATGAAATAGATGTAAGTAGATCATGCGTCCATCAGAAGTCCTTCCACCATATATGATATATGAATTCATGGCAGGAAGGCTTACAATGATTTCCTTTAACTGTTTATTCTTAGTTGTTTGTTTTCCAGGGAACTTCAACAGATGAAATTCAAGAATTTGATGAAGGGGATTTTATTTATTTTGTGTTTTTCTCAAATTATAACAGGAATAAAATACACATACATCACATCTGATATTTGATTAAATGTCCCATAACGTGGCGGAACAGTGATGTGGTGGTTAGCACGTCCGCCTCACAGCATGAAGATCCTGGGTTTGAGACCCAGGCTTGTTTGGAGTTTGCATGTTCTCCTAGTGCT
Source organism: Neosilurus hyrtlii (assembly GCA_028564935.1). Lineage (NCBI taxonomy): Eukaryota > Metazoa > Chordata > Actinopteri > Siluriformes > Plotosidae > Neosilurus > Neosilurus hyrtlii. Next base: position 11,892 of record JAOUQZ010043564.1, on the reverse strand, counting down.
TGTGTGGGTTTCCTCCTGGTCCTCCAGTTTCCTCCAACAGTCCAAAGACATGCAAATTTAGGTTAACTGGCTGTTTGAAAATTGCCCCAAGGTGTGAGTGTGAGTGAGAACGGTTATATGTGTGTTTCCCTGCATTAGTCTGACGAGTTGTTTAAGGTGTACCCCACATTCGCCCAGAATCAGCTGTGATAGGCTCGAGCCTCGCCCCGACCCTAGTAGGAATAAGCGGTTTGGCAAATGGGTGAGTGAGGGATGAGTTAAAGTTTTGGCGGCAGGGTGGCACAGTGGTTACACATCCACCTTACACTCCGAAAGTCCAGGGCTCGGCGAGGGTGTTTCTGGGTGGAGTTTGCATGTTCCCCTCATGATTGTGCGGGTTTCCTCCAGGTACTCTGGTTTCCTCCCACAGTCCAAAAACATGCACGTTAGGCTGACTGGAATTTCTTGATTGCCCCTAGGTGTGAGTGGAAATGTAAATGGTAAATTCATTCATTCATTCATTTTCTCAACCGCTTAATTCCATTTATGGTCACGGAGAGGCTGGCACCCATCAGAGTACACCCTGGACAGCTTGCCAAGCCATCGCAGGGCAGAAACACGCTGAACGCTATGCAGCCTACTCTTGACACAAGTCAGCAATGGTTCTTTTACATGCCTGACACCACAGACAGTGAGAGACATGGCTGGCCTTTGATAACCCAGTTAGCTGCACTGGGGGGACAGCAGTTACAACTCAGTGATAGTGGGGCTTGAACCCTTTGGACCTTGGGATCAGTGATCCAGCACCCTACCACCAGGCCACCACCGCCCCAGATTAGAGGTAAATGTAAAATGAAATGTGAGCCCAGACGAAGTTAATTCCAGCATCTTTAATTCCACCTAGGAACATTGGTTTCCATTATATTTTACATGTAGGAATTGTGTTCGGGTTGCCAAGTGCATCACATCATGGTATTAAAAACAAATTAAATGATGGAACAAATAATCATCGACTTTATGTACAAATCTGTATATTCAGTTGTAGTGTAAATATATCACTTGACACAATAATCCAAAATTAGATGCAATATCAAATACCCAAATATATATAAAAAAAAGAAATAATAATAATAAAAATAATAATAACAATAATACAATTCAGCGATTTCAGGATTACAGACTGATAACAGTGTCCGAGTAGCTGCAACACAGTGGTCCAAATGGCATCCAAAAATAATAATCATCGAAAATAATACGAAGGAAATTTGCAGTAGAACATGTCGGTAAACATCTGTATCGACTGAGAGGTATAATCATGGTCAGGTTTTCATGAAGCAGGCTCAGTTTCACGTTGTTGAGCAGACGTCTGATTATCTACGTGGGTATTGAGATGTTTTCATTCACGTAGCTGAAGCCAGGGAACGTCCCCCCAGCCTCGTCACACACACCCAGAGTCTCTGGGACAGGAAGCCTTGTGAACGCAGGGTTGATGTTTGTCAGGTCATCAGGGCCAGACTGAATATGAGGAAGAGAAACAAAGATTCGAATAAATAAATAAATAAAACCTATGCAGCGTTTCACATACGCCTCCCTGTCATGCAAGCAGGGTCGAGGGCGACCACATGCAAGGGTAGGGCAACACGATTCGGAGGAAAGCGCTATCCGCCTGCTTGTATGCATGAGGGTACAAACACCAGTGATTGGCTAGTCACTCACTCACTCCCTAATCCTACATGGAGGCTGGAACCTATCTCAGCCGACTTTCGGAAAAGGCAGGGTACAGCTCTCCAGACCATCACAGGGCAACAAACTCAACCATTCACATTCACACTCTCACACCTAGGGGCAATTTGGAACAGCCAGATAGCCTACTGTGCATGTCTTTGGACTGTTGGAGGAAACCAGAGAATCCG
>JAOUQZ010043564.1:0-5000 GCA_028564935.1 Neosilurus hyrtlii | reverse complement strand
ATAAACTGTGTGTGTGTGTGTGTGTGTGTGTGTGTGTGTGTGTGTGTGTGTGTGTGTGTGTGTGCAAACCTCTCCACCACTTGCATAGTCCAACACCAGACAGAGCCTCTCTTTGGTCTGAAAGCTGAAGTGAAGTCTCACCAAGAACGGATGATTCAGAGTTTTCACTAACACATTACGCTCACACATGATGTTTCCTTCCTGTTAGGAACAACAGAGTCATAAACCCACACAACCATCAGCAGCACACCACATTCGTCCAACACTCAGACTGAAACTCACCGCTTCTTTCTTCAGTATGATGTGCTTCTGTAAAACTTTGATGGCATAGTACCCATTGTTCTCCTTGTGTCTCGCTAAAAGAACCTATACATGAAGAAAGACAAAAACTGCTAAAGAATATACCAAAACTGTTTTTCACAGAATGTATCTCTCTCTCACTCACATTCTGAACCTCTTAATCCTACTATTAGGGCCATGGGGAGGCTGGAGCCTATCTCAGCTGACTCTGGGCGAAGGCAGGGTACATCCTGAACAGCTCAACAGATCATCGCAGGGTCAACACACACACACAGTCATTCACACTTACACCTAGGGGCAATTTGGAACAGCCAATTTGCCCAATGCGCATGTTTTTGACTGTGGGAAGAAACCTTGAGGAAACCTACACAAGTACGGGAAAAACACAGAAACACCCTTGCCGAGCTCAGGACTTGAATCCAAGACCTTCTTGGTGTGAGGTGGACGTGGTAACCACTACACCACTTCGAAGCCCCAAATTAGATGCATAAATAAGCAAGCATGGGGATAATATGCAAACACCACAGCAACTCCTGAGCCCAGGATTCAAACCCAGGACCTTCTTGGTGTGAGGTGGGCAAGCTGACCACCGCTACACCACCATACCGTCCATAGAAAGTATCAGAAATATGAAAATACTGTATTTTATATATTTTTTACTTAACAATAATAAGACAAGACAAGAAGGTCCTGGGTTCGAGTCCTGGGCTCGTTGAGGACGTTTCTGTGTAGAGTGTGCATGTTTTCCCTATGCATGTGTGGGTTTCCTCCGGGTACTCCGGTTTCCTCCTACAGTCTAACGAGCACATTAGGCTAATTGTCAGCTCCAAATTGCCCCTCGGTGTGAGTGTGTGTGCAAGTGTGAATGGTTGTATGTGTTGCCCTGCAATGGTCTGACAATCTGTCCAGGGTGTACCCTGCCTTCGCCCTGTGTCGGCTGATATAGGCTCCAGGCCCCCGTGACCCTAGTAGGATTATGCGATTCAGCAAATGAGTGATGAGTGAATAATGAGACATTTATTTAATATTTAATACATGCGTTAAAAGAAAGAGGGTTTTTTTTTTGTACCTCGCCAAAACTTCCTGTTCCGATGACCTTCAAGTAGTCAAAGTCTGTTGCTGAAACCCTGCAACCATAGAAATAAATATAAATGTGTATAAGTTCTGATGCTTTATGTAATGCAAATGCCTTTCAAGTACAAATACACTGCGTACAGCCTTTACTCACTGTGACGTTTGCAGCTGCTGTGTTGTCCTGTTGAAGTGCTGCTATTAGAGAACCAAACAGAACAGAAGGGAACTGAGATCAGGATGATCTCAAATCTGAGTAACCTGGATTTCCACCTACATGTCTGCAACACTATACGTCCCATGACTCTTGTATGCAAACCCGAACCTCATATGAGTCTCGTCTATATCAACTGCAACTCAAATCTGATACGTCTTTACAGTAAATAAGGCTGAGAGGATCCTGTGGGTGTCACTTACTGCAGCTGCTGCAGACTCATCAAACAAACTGGTGTCTGGGCTCAGAAAGCACGCTGAAGCTGTATTACTGGGAGACACAGAAACCTACCATTAGTCGCCAGATATCATAATCGACTTTAACTGGTGTAGCTGATGTCACTGTTTAGGAATTTACCCTGCATACCACATTCATTCATTCATTTTCTTAGCCGCTTAATTTTTATTAGGCTGGTGGGAAGGCTGGCGCCCATCTCAGCCAACTCTGGGTGAAGGTGGGGTACACACTGGTCAGCACGCCAGACCACTGCAGGTCCAACACACAAAACCATTTACACTCACACTCACACATTGGGGTGATTTGGAGCCAGTTAGCCTACTGTGTATGTTTTTGGACTGTGGGAGGAAACAGGAGTCCCCAGAGGAAACCCACTCAAGCCCAGGAATTGAACCCGGGACCTTCTTGCTGGCCACCGTGCTGCACCTACCATATTCATTCATTCATCTTTTGAACTGCTTAATCCTACTAGGGTTGCGGGGAGGCTGGATCCTCTCTCAGATGACTCTGGGCAAAGGTTGGGTACATACTGGACACCTTGCCAGCGCCAATACACACACACAACCAGTTTTACTTACACTTGCACCTAGGGGCAACATGGAACAGCCAATTAGCTTTATGTGCATGTATTTGGACTGTAGGAGGAAACCGGAGTACATAAATGTGTTGGTGAATGGTGTGTGTTGCTCTGCGATGGTCTGGCGAGCTGTTCAGGGTGAACCCTGTCTTCGCCCCTGAGGTGGCTGTTATAGGCTCCAGTCTCCCCAACGACCCCAACAGTAGGAATAATCGGTTTGGCTGAAATGAGTAAGGGAGTGAGAGTGAATCATGCCAATCAGCCCACTGTGCATATCTTTGGACTGTAGGAGGAAACCAGAGTACGTAGAAGAAACCCACACAAGCATGGATAGAACATGCAAACTTCACACAACGAAACACAGGACTTGATCCCAGGACCTTCTTGCTGTGAGGCGGACATGCTAACTATTACCACCGTGCTGCCTACTGTGTAGTAAAATACTAAAACAGTTATTTGCCTCAGGCTCTGTGGATGTCGCAGTAGTGTCTAATGTCCTCGACATTCCTTCTTGGAGAATATTCAGCAACATCCACCTGACCTTCGGCGAAAAAATTGGTAATTATCTGTCCATATGTATGTGAACAGTTGACGACATTCTTAATCTGAATTAAAACTTTAATAGTTTTTCCTATTGACATATAATGTCCTAAGACCTGACTCTGTGTGTATGTGATCTTGTCCAACAGTACAAGCAAATTTAATTTTGAAGGGAACTGAATAATTCGCATATTTTCAGAAATAGTCGGTTGAATTCGAGGTAAACGATCCGTATTCGCGGTCTTGGTGAAAAATTTTGGACCTGCTCAAAACTGTGGTGCGATATTAATAGATAGTATTATTAGATATTCGAAGGTTTGCGAAGAGACCGTATTTCATGCATAATGGCAGTATTTTCGGCCAAAACCAACCGAAAACGACATCACACTATTGCGCGGCTATATCACTTACGTGTGAGTCAGCCTGGAAGGTCATACTCGTTTTGTAAAATCAGTACCATACTCCTCACTACATGGACTGTAGAATAATTATTTTACTTCCTATGTAGTGCAAATTCAGGAAGCAGCAACCCATTTGGGACTGAGCCCAGGTCATGTTCATGTTATGGAGTCTGACCTCAAAAGGTATGTTAGGGGTTACTAGGTTCATTAACACAGTTATACTGTATCAGGATATTCAGTGATACATAATAAAAATTAAGTGATGGCTTAGTGGTTAAGGCGATGGGTTACTAATCTGAAGGTCAGTGGTTCAATCCCCATTCATACAACCACACCACTGTTGGGCCCTTGAGCAAGGCCCTTAACCCTCTATTGCTCAGTTGTATAAAAATGATCATTGTAAGACGTTCTGGATAAGAGCATCTGCCAAATGCTGTAAATGTCAATGTAAAGAACATGAAAATAAAACTTACTTCTGATGAACTGGAATTCGGGTCCCAATCGTCTGTAGATGGTCAGTCGAGCCGTGTTTCTTCTCTCGGATTAAAGCTATAAATGTGATGAAATATTAAGAAAAAATAATAATAGGAAGTAAGGATTAAAAAAAAGTGAAATAAAGTTATAAAGATGGTTTAAAAAGAAAAGCCTGGGTTGCTCAACCAACCAGCAAAGAATGCGATAATCCCCTTCATTTTAGTGTATGTGACAGGAACCCTGCTCTTTTTCACCATCCTGAGGCACAGCTGGAGTGAGTGCAGTGAGTGAATGAGCTCCTGCGTGCTGACAGCTTGTGCTGTACTGGTCTGCTCTGGTTAAACGCTGCAGCTGATTGAGGCGGTTATTTTCTGCAGGGCACGTGGACATTTGATGAACCCATGACGTCAAATGGGGTTGTGAAGTAACTATGAACTCTGTACTCTCTCTCTCTCTCTCTCTCTTTCTCTCTCTCTCTCTATTCCTTTACACTCAGTGGTGTTCTGACTCACAAATAATGACCATGCACCCATTATAGTGTGTTAATATCACAGAGGAAATAATCCTCATAAACAGAACTACTGAACTACCTTCTCCTCTTTCCAGTGTATCTCTGGTTATTGGTCTGGTTTTGTGTGGTACTAGTCATCTGAGAGGTGGACAAATGTCAGAGGTTAAAGACATCTGGAACAGCACTGTTTACAGCAGCAGGCATTCCGTGTAAATTTTTACACCGGAGGTATCAGTTGTCAGACTCTGTCACTTACTTCTCATTGGTGGTGGTGTTATGGATAGTTGACTCTAAAGGTCCTACCTCTCCGTTATTAGCGTGTTTTTGTGAATCCATGGAGCCCGATTTTAGATCTTCATACCAGAAACATACTTATGACATCATTGCTGAAAAATAAATAAATAAGTCCAAAAACAGAGTGCATTGCAACTTGCTGTTATTGGGGCTGTCTAGGTGCAGACCAATTCAGTTCAATTAAAATTTTATTTGTCACATACAAATTATACACAGAACAATATGTAGTGAAATGCTTAGTATGACTGTCCAAAAATGTAAAGAATAGCTATCAAAGTAACAAGAAGAAAAGAACAATAACAATAACTAAAACTATTTAAAGGAGTTTACAGTTTTTACAGTTAAAGGTCAGTATAAATATAAAAATGCAAAAATAGAAAA
>JAOUQZ010043563.1:0-30085 GCA_028564935.1 Neosilurus hyrtlii | reverse complement strand
CCATCCCTCCCTCCCGTGAGAGCTCGGCCAATTAGCTCCCATGGACTCCCGGTCACGGATGGCTGTGGCATCAACCCTGATTCGAACCTGCGATCTCTGGGTTGATAGTCACACACCTTGTTGATGTGCTATTCGGAAGCCCCAATTCTAGTGGTTTTTGATAGTGAAACTCACTGCAATTTTCAATTTGCGCCGACTGTTTTTGTTTTGTTTCTTGCGAATACATTAATCACCTTATTTTGTGTTTTATGAAAATGATAGTGGCTAATACGCAAAGAAACATTGCACAAAAAACACTGGAATCCCCTAGATCTTGTAAAGCAAGTTAATGGCAATAATAACAGTATTTGGATATTATTCTAACAAATCAGATAAAAACTAGTGAACTTCTGAATAAAATAAAACTATACACAGCTACAATTCATATGTGATTCTGTTTACATGTATTAAAACATTTGTGCACTTGTACATATAAAAAGAAAGATTACTGGTCTATGTATTCATTTGCAAATTAGTTCCATATTGCCGGTGGAGACAATAGATGATTATGTTACTTTTTGCTACTATTCCCCCTGTACAGAGTAATTGCTGTTTTTTAATATCTACACAAAATGGTTCATTAAACAGAATGATTTATTACATAAACATATGCACACAATCTTTTATTAAGTTTGGGGTTAATTTCCTTTTAAAGACAACACTAAAAGAAAAGCTATATTTTTGTCAAATAGGGTCAGAGAACTCAGTGAAACTTTTAGCAACTCATTGAACCCATTCAGCCTAAACTTTTTATTTTCACATGTCTCATTCCAATCTCTTTTTTCACTATTTGCCCTGAGATGGTTTTATCAACTAAAAAAAGGCTATTGGTTATTTTCTGTTGTGCAGTTTGGTGAGTCGTACCTCATCCTTGGTAACATTTATCGATACAACAATATACTGTAAGTCAAAATAGGGAAAAACTATTATGTATTGCAGAGGTGAATTATAATAGAATTGTAATAGAATTAAAAGCAAGATGCTGCCCTTAAAATATAATTATAGGAAAATACATTAATATTATTATTTTGGATAAGTGGTTGGCTATTATTGACTTTTGCAATCGTTTGTCTCTGTCAGATCCTTAACAGGATGGTGCCCCAAACAATACTCATGGTTTAAGTCAGATGGCTCTATTAAATCAAGGATAGACTACTGTTTGGTGTCACATGCATTATCCTGGCAGATTTCACCATCCTTCATGTCAGTGGCTCCACATAATCATCCCTTTCATGACTCTGCATTCATCCACGTAACAAATGGTATTGGGAATTTAATGTTGGTTATTTAGAAAATGAAACATTCTGTCAAGGCGTTATATCTATAATATATGATACAGCAGCAAACACTGACGTCTGCTATGAGCAAACGGGAATTTATATAATCTAAAATAAGACAATATTCAAAAAACTTTAGTAAAAATTTTAAAGTAATATATGTCATGGAGAAGAATTATATTATAAATGAGATCAACACATGCTGCAGTAAACCTAACCTTACTAAGAATGATAAGGATAAAAGCGTAAAATGATTTCACTGCAAGCCAAACTGGATATCTTTATGAGGAAGGCAAGAGGGGCTTATCTTAGCTCGAGAGCTTTGTAGATTGAAGAGGGGGAAAGAAGCTCAGTTTACTTTTGTACTGTAAAGACAGTGTAACAATAAATAATACAGACTGCCATGACCCTTAAATGATCCCTAAAGTAATGACTTATACTCCTCATCTTTCGCTAAAGAAATGACCTGTACTCCTCTTTTTTTCTTTTTTCTTTTTCACCCCTAAAATTTTACATCTTAAACCCCATATTAAAAGCAACGAGAGACTTGTGTGAAGCAGATTTAAACCTAAACAAATTAGATAATGCAGCCACATGTTTGGCACTGGATAAATGACTTGGCCCAGTTGGGCTCACTGTGGATTTTTACAGACATTTTTTGGGAATCTATGAGAGACCTTTTACTTCTTGTTTATTAAGAAATATCTAAGGATCTATTTTTACCAGTTAGAATCTGAAATGAATTCATTACAGTTATCCTCAAGCCTTGGAAGGACTGCAAGCTTTTGGATATTCTGCATCCCATAACTCTGCTAAAAACAATTATATCATTTTGGTCCATAATTTTCCAAGTATGTTAGGTTAGGTTTCTCACAAGCAGTGAAGCACAATCTGGCTTTATACGAGGAAAGTCTGTTTGACTGACAATTAAGACTTATTTGATGATAGAGGCTTAATTTTATTTTTATTTAATTTTAAGGCCCTTGACACTTTGAAGCACCACTTTATTTTTTAAGCCTTGTACTTATTTGGCTTTGGGAAGAAATTTTGCCATATGACTCAAGCCCTATACAGAGACACAAATAGTTCTGTTTCCTTTGAAAAATCCACCACTTCCAGGATTGAAGTTAAATAAGGGGTAAAATAGGCATGGCCTATACCACCATCCCTATTCGGTGCCTGGGTGCTCAACCAGGTCTGTTGACAGTGGAATGACTGATTGCCCAATGTTACATGGTGCCATCATGTCTGCCTTCCTGCTGGTTTTTCTCTTTTTAGTTATGCTGCTATAGTTAGTCATGCCGGAGTTCCTGCATGCATTCAGCACTAATAAACTCTTCTTTTACCATTATACTGTTATAAGAATACCTAACACTCACCCCCCCGCCCCCCGGGTGGAGTTCTCATCTTGGAGTCACGTTGATCCATATGGGCTTAGATCTGCACTCAGCGACGGTCAAGATGACTTTTCACTGCTGGTGATATAAACTCTCTTGCTGCAATTATCTAGGATAATTTATAGTTCTGGTAAGACTACATGTTGGACTGTAATGAAATTTTTCTTATATGGTTTGTATTTTATGGTTTTATCCAAATGAGGATGGGTTTCCCTTTTGAGCCTGGTTCCTCTCAAGGTTTCTTCTTTGTGTAAACTGAGGAGTTTTTCCTTGCCACTGTCGCCGCAGGCTTAATCATTAGGGATGTGTAGGGGGTTGTAGAAATTTTTTTTCGATTCCTCCTTAAATTAATTTTACTATGTAAAGCTGCTTTGTGACAATGTCAATTGTAAAAAGCATTATACAATTAAAACTGAATTGAATTGAATTGCATATTTATCAATGCAGTCCACCTCACAGCGAGAAAGTCCTGGGTTTGTGTCCTGGGCTACTCTTTTTTCTTAAGAACCTTGATTCTTAAAGTGATTGATTATAATAATTTATGTTAGGGCTTACAATATATTTATAAAAATCTGTTGTTTAGTACCTTGGTATCTATATTACAAAGAATTATAAAGTTAGTGAGAAGCTCAATATTTGGAACAATCTAAGGTATTCATCCATCCACCCATTTATGTTCCTCAGCTAATCTGAGGAACAACAGGCCTAGGAGGAAAACTTCAGCATTCCTTTCCCCAGCAACACTGTCCAGCACCTTCTGGGGTATCCTGCAGTATATAATCCCTGCAGTGAGCTCTGGGACTTCCATGGAACCTCCTATTGGTTGGACGTGCCTGGAACACCTCTAAAGGGGGGCGACCAGGAGGCATCCTAATCAGATGCCCGGACCACTTCGAGTGACTCCTTTTGATGCAAAGGAGCAGTGGCGTTACCTTAAACTTAAGGGATATAGTGCATATGCATGCATAGCGACTTGTCAATCTTTGGGAAGATTTAGCTAACTTGGATGGGGACTTTAACCAGATGCATTTATCTTGCCTTTTTGCTACATGTTTTAAACAATGCTTGATAAACCATGAATCAGCTCAACTTAAACTTTATACAGAAAAGATATTAAAAATTCTGAATTGGTTAAGGATTACACTGAGGGTAGCTTTTAATGAGTAGATTCAGACTTAAACATTAAATGACTTAAGCATTTTGGTTATAAACAATAATACTGTTTTGTTTTGTTTATTTAAAGATTTATTTTCTTTTGATATGTGACTTTCATTTCCTGAAATTGACTATCAAATTATCTTTCTACCACCAACAAGTTGTATTATTTTGGAAAATCCCCTTTAAAGACAACACCATTACAATTATACACAGAAACAAGTCAGTGGGTGCAGCACGTAAAGGCATAGGGGACAAGTGACTGTGACAAACTGTGAGAGTCTGCTGTGATGGGCTCCAACCACCCGATAAGCCTAATAAAGGATAAAGAAAAATTAACTGTTAATGCTGGATATAATGGAAAGGTGTCATATTTCTATGTATGGACTAATAAGTGGATACCCGACCTGAGCCTGGCGGTACCCAATGGGTCGGGCCGGATTCGGAACTTCGGACAGATATTTAGAAAATGACGCTTGGGTTGGGGTCGGGCTCGGTCACATCAGCGCCACCCAGCCAGAACCGAACGTTTACAAACGCCACGCAAACGATTGTTGAATGTTTGTTTAACGTTTTTTTAGTTTGCAAACGGTCATATAACGTTTGTAATGTGTGAATATAATTTTTTTCTGTAAAAAGATATATTATGCCTTGTTTTATATTTATAACAACATAGAAATAACACAGAATAAAAAACACAGGTGTTACAGTCTCAGAATATAATGTTTAAACCTTTGTTCGGCTGACATTCGTTTATAAACATTAGAGGAACAGTAACAGCAAGAACTTTAATATGACTCTAAAAGTCGCCAGTCACTGTCTGTAGATCATACACAAAACTCCAAATGTTGTTGGCATGTTTATATGTAGTAAATGCACGGAAATGTAAAAAATATGAACTGTATCTTATGCAAAAGCCAAGAACAACGAATGAACATTTCAGGACTAAAAACATGTGACTGTAGTTTGCTGCCAGCACATGCGCACTATCACACGCCGCCATTTATTAACAAACTCAACGCTGCGTTTGGATTTTGGAGGATATTTCAGTTGTGATCAGGTAGGTATTGCATATTTTCTCTCAACTGCTATGAAAATAATTAGGCTAACCACTTGTGTACTTGTGTTTTCCTGGGAATTAATATAGTTGTGTATAAAGTTGCGTATGGAGAATAAGTAGATGCGTCCAGTTGCAAGCCCACAAAAATTAAGCGGCTAAATAAAATGTAATTAATTAAAATATTATTAAATAGTACTAAGTGTAGAGTCTCAAAAGGAATCTATAGCATTTTCAGAAGGCTAATGATGTAGGCCCTATCAGCGCTCGTTTGTGTACATTACACAAACAGTCACCAAAACATGTGTATATTACCATTAACGGAGCTACGAGTTACTACTAACTCTATATAAGTCTACTTAAACCTAATATTCCCATTTTTATCTTGTAAAACGTATTGACAGCCTAAATGAAATAGATTTAGGTTTTTTTTTTGTTGTTTTTTTTACTTTTGCATAGCTGAGTGAACTTCAAACCATATGGAATAGTTTAAAAATATTCAGTATTGCAGTGATGATTAAACACTTAACAAAATGAGGATAAATCAGAAACCAAGTTCTATTTAATTATTTATTTAATGTATTTTGGATCATATTCATGAGAATAAGTAAATAAACAACAATATATAGTAAGAACAAAAATAACAGTCTCTTTTTTAAGAAAAAAAGTCAGTATTAATGTGAAAACCCTTTACTTTGATTACAGCATTTGACCTTTTAGGCATAGATTTCACATATTTTTAATTTCTTCACTCAATAAACCATTCCATATGGTCTGAAGTTCATTCGAGTTATGCAAAAGTCCAAAAAATAAAATTTGTGACACCTTAAAATTTTTCTGAAAACTTAGCATTTTCAGTGTTTTTGTTTATTAGCTATACGTTTACCTCAGTATACTTGTCAGAATGATTTTTTGGTTCTCGTTGCCTACAACAGCGTTGTTCAATATATTTTCACCCAAAATTTATAGAGAAGTAATTTTTTACCATTTGCAAACAATCATATACAAACATTACATGAACGTTTAACAACTGTTTGGTTTCTAGCTGGGGCATACGGCATTGAACATTTAAAATTTAAAACATCTTATTATGTAAGTAGCCAATGGGTTTGTTTCACTTGATGCAAAGGTTAATTTTTGTGTTTACCCTAACATCCGTCTTCCTGTGTGTGCGGAAATTTGTTTATGTAGCTGTTACAAAGAAACACATTCATATTAGGCTACATGTGGCAGTGCAACGATGGAAGACATTAAAAAGGAGTAGGCATAGTAAGATTTTAAAACCTCTAAAAATGAAAGAAAGTCTAAAGCGTGGAAGTATTTCTACATAGTTGTCCAGGCCGACAGTGATGAACCTGTTGGTAATGTTCAATATAGTGGTTGTGGAGTTGTCATGAAATATCTTGTTGCCCTGTGTGTGCTGATGTGCTCATCTGTTGACATTTCCGAATGCCTTCCTACAGTTGCTTAATAAAAGTGGCTTTCCACACAAACAAATGTAAATATGTCATTAGTATTAGAAAAATATGAGATTTTAACTGTGTCAGGCTTGTACATAAATATCCTATTTATAGTATATTCGGTTACTGCTCTGTTGAACGCGGACTGGGCTTGGACAGAAAAATGCGGCCTGATCCACACTCTAGTATGGACCTGCCTAGCTGCCGACTAGTTAGGTAGCATTAATGGTATTTCTGATACTGTAAAATATAATGTTATATATAGAGCGGCATGGTGGTGTAGTGGTTAGCATGTATGCCTCACAGCAAGAATGATCTGGGTTAAATTACCCTTTCTGTGTGGAGTTTGTGTCCCTGTGCTTGTGTGAGTTTCCTCTGGGTATTCCAGTTTTCTTCCCACAGTCCCAAGACAGGCACATTAGGCTAACTGGCTGTTCCAAACTGCCCCTTTGTGTAAGTGTGAATGGTTGTGTGTGGATTGTCCTGCAATAGTCTGGTGAGCTGGTCAGGGTGTACCCCAAATTTATCCAGTGTTGGCTGATAGTTTATTTTACACAGGAGCATAAGAAAGTTGCTCTCTGTAATGGCATCCTTTCAAATTCATTCTTTATATATTTTTTATTCTGCTTGGCTTGTACAATCAGTGATGATGACAGTGATTTTGTGTTGTATTATGCATAGAATAAATATCTCTACAAACTCATCCCATTTGCCAAACCGCTTAATTCTATTAGGGTCATGGGGAGGCTGGAGCCTCAAGTGTGGTACACCGTGATCTGCTCGCCATTCCTTCACAGGGCCACCACACAACCCATTCACACTCACACCTAGGGGCAATTTGGAAAAGCCAATTGGCCTAATGTGTGTTTATCTTTAGACTGTGGGAGGAAAGGAGAGTACCTGGAGGAAATGCATGCAAGCATGGAGAGAACATGAAAACTCAACACAGAAACGCCCTTGCCTAGCCCGAGACTCAAACCCAGGACCTTCTTGCTGTGAGGCGGATGTGCTAACCAATACATCACGTGCCGCCCGTGTCTCTACAATATAAAATGAAAACCAGATTATACTCTGATTCTCTTCTTCATTCTCTCCTTCAGAACACAGGTTGAATCTTATCACTTGGTTTCCATCTCAACATCCCCATCGAGCCCAATTCCATACACACGCACACAGCCTGTTGAAGAAATTCATGAATTAACAGGTCAGCACTGTTTCATTCTACACACTTATGTAACGATTGTGAAAGAAGCCAGGTATATACAAAAAGGAGTATATGCACACTGTGAAAATGGCAGATATTTGTGTTGTAAAAAATGTAAAAAATGAGACAACATGTAAGCTCTGGGTCACTTCAGGTGAAACACAGACAAAGGAGGCAGAGAATAGAGTTTTTTTTATTTCTCATGTGAAGTGAGCGAGAGGGGGAAAGCCAGTAGAGTTGAGAGAATTGCTTTAGGATTGGTGGATCTTCCATTTATTCTCAGTGGTTCAGTTGGCTCTGCAAGGTTGAGGCTCTCCAGTAGTGTTCACAGGCAAAGGACTGTTGGCAATGGGAATATTTTCTCTGGTGCTGTCTGTGAACATAGACACAAACACACACGTAGGTAACACTTCATACAATACATTAGATTGGTGCATACTCACTTGTGCTATAGATAGACCCTTTTATAGTCCTATTGTATTGTGGATGGTGGGTAATTAGCACCTCCAGAATCAGCAAGCTGTGCCCTCCTGGCCATATACGCACTGTAGGTCCTTTTAGCACAGGGGTATCAAACTCATTTTTACTGAGGGCCATATCACTATACTTCCAGGTCTTCGAGGACCTTTTAAAAAGGGCAACCATGAAATCTGCATGACCATATTATTTGTTTACGCATTTGTCCTCTTTTCCTTTATTTGCTTTCCTATTCTGACAACATTTGACACTAACAAGCTAGCTTTCAAATCTTCCTGAGTCATGAATGGTTAGCCGTTTACTTGAAACATTTTGGCTCCACCTAGTGAAAGGATGATGAATTAAATTTTGTGGTAATAGTTGATGCAAAGAATGTACGATAATCATATACTTTAAAAGCTTTCATAGGCCACAAAAAATGAGTTGGACGGAGGGTTTTGGCCCCCGGGTCTTGAGTTTGACACTTGTGTTTTAACACCACCAACACAGCATGTTGAGGAGCACCTGCTTGTGTGGCACATGGTACTTCTGCGTGCCGGGAGTTTCGTCGCGGATCTCTGTCTTTTTCGCCACCTAGCGCGGAGCGAGCGCCCCCTTCCATTTGGGAGGAGCCAATGCAGCTGGGACGCGCTAAATTAAACCCAGAAGAGCGCCAACCCTGCCAGAGGGAAGGAGCATGCTTCTATTGTGGACTAGCTGGCCATCTAGCGAATTCCTGTCTACCCAAGGGACCAGGTTCGCAGGCATCAAGGAGCGCCCGGGTAATCCAAGACACATTCACTCTTTTTACCCCTCCGCTCACTTACTGCCGTAAGTCTGGTAATTAAGGATAAAGCTCTTCCCATGCAGGCTTTTATCGACTCAGGGGCCGATGAGAACCTAATGGACCGCACCTTGGCCAGAATATTGGGTATCCGGGAGGTACCACTTACTCAGCTAGTCTCCGCCCGAGCTTTGAACAATAAGCTGTTGAGCTGGGTCACCCACAGGATGGAGAACTTTCTCATGACCATTGGTGAAAACCACACCGAGCCCATCTCTTTCCACCTCCTAAGCTGCACTTATCATCCCCTGGTACTGGGGTTTCCATTGCTCAGGGCCCACAACCCTAATATAATTTGGGAGACAGGGGTGATTAGGAGCTTGGGCCCCACCTGTAAATCATTCTGTTGCCCCGTCCCCCTTTAGATCACAGTTCCCTGGAGGCGAGGGCTAGCCCGGCACGGGAACAGGGCCATAGCGATTTCCCCGACCTGTCAAGGGTACCTTCACATTACCATGAACTGAGGGAGGTATTCAGCAAGTCCGGAGCCTTGTCTCTCCCACCCCATCGGCCATGGGACTGCCTATAAGCCCGGAGCACCCATTCCCAAGGCCCATCTCTACCCCCTATCAGGCCCCGAGAGGAAGGCCATGGACGAATACATTGACGCCTCACTGTGTGCCGGCATCATCCGCCCGTCCTCATCACCGGCAGGAGCTGGGTTCTTTTTTGTGTAGAAGAAGGATGGCTCGCTGAATGACATCACGGTGAAGAACCGGTACCCACTCCCTCTCATTACTTCTGCCTTTGAGCTACTCCAACAGGCCCGAGTGTTCACTAAGCTGGACCTGCAGAACACATACCACCTGGTCAGGATCTGCGAGGACAACGAATGGAAGACCAGGTTCAACACTCCCACGGGCCACTACGAATACCTCGTCATGCCCTTCGGGCTAACCAACGCCCCAGCCGTCTTCATCGTTCATCAACGATGTGTTGCGTGAGTACCTTAATGACTTTGTCTTCATTTACCTAGATGACATACTCATTTGCTCCCCCGATCTAGCCACCCACCAGCATCACGTCCACCAGGTCCTGAGTCGCCTGTGGGAGAACAAACTGTTCGTGAAGGCGGAGAATTGTGAGTTCCACGCCACCTCAGTCTCGTTCCTGGGATTCATTGTGTCCCCCAACCACGTCTGGATTGACCCAGAGAAGGTTAGTGCTGTTACTAACTGGCCCCCCCTCACGTCACGAAAGAAGGTACAGCAATTCCTGGGGTTTGCTAATTTTTACCTGAGGATCGTCCGTAATTTCAGTTCTGAGGCAGCTCCACCATATGCACTAACCTCTCCTAAGGTCATCTTTCAGTGGAATCCAGAGGCTGAAGAGGCATCTCAGAGATTAAAGAGACTGTTCACCACAGCCCTAGTCCTGAAGATTCCTGACCCCAGTCTGCAGTTTATCGTGGAAGTGGATGCCTCCAATGCGGGGGTGGGGGCAGTCCTGTCTCAGCGGTCCCCCAAGGATGACCAGATTCATCCATGTGCCTTCTTGTCCCGCAAGATGTCACCGGCAGAGAGGAACTATGACGTGGGGAACCAGGAGCTGCTGGCCATCAAAGTCGCACTGGATGAGTGGAGGCATTGGCTGGAAGGGGCAGAGCAGCCTTTCCTGGTGTAGACTGATCACAAGAACCTGGAGTACCTCCGGTCGGCCAAGAGACTGAACTCGTGGCAAGCCAGGTGGGCCCTCTTTTTTAGTCACTTCCATTTCACCCTCTCCTATAGGCCGGGCTCTCAGAACGCCAAGCCTGATGCTCTGTCCCACCTATATGTCTCCGGAGGGGCTGCCAAGGAACCTGAACCTATCCTACCTCCCGACCGTGTGGTAGGAGTGGTTATCTGGCAGATAGAAGAAGTGGTGCTGCAAGCTAGTCTGAGGGTACCTACTCCAGAGGGCTGTCCTTGCAACTGGTTGTTTGTACCGGAAGCGGTGCGCTCTCAGGTGATTCATTGGGCCCACACATCCTTGCTATCCTGTCACCCGGGGGCCAAGCAAACCATATTTGTGGTCAGACAACAGTTTTGGTGGCCCTCCATCGCCAAGGACATTGCAAAGTATGTCGCTTCGAGACAGGCCTGGATGGGTCTCCTCCAGCCGCTACCCGTGCCGCACAGACCATGGTCACACATCTCTCTGGATTTCGTCACGGGCCTGCCCCTTTCCAAGGGCAACACGGTGGTCGACCACTTTTCCCAAGTTGCCTTTAGCCAAGGAGATCGCCCGCATCCTGATCTTCCAGGTCTTCAGGATCCATGACCTTCCCAAAGACGTAATCTCCGACCAGTGTCCACAGTTCACTTACAGTTTCTGGCACCACTGTCAGCCTATCGTCTGGTTACCACCCAGAATCCAACGGCCAGACAGAGTGGCTAAACCAGGAACTGGAGACCAGTCTTAGATGTCTGGTGGCACAGATCCAGGCCACCTGGAGCGATCACCTCACATGGGTGGAGTATGCCCATAATTCACTCCCCACGGCTGCCACCGGGCTCTCCCCCTTCCAGGTCTCCTAGGGGTATCAACCACAACTCTTCCCGGCCAATGAGGTTGAGGTGACAGTTCCTTCAGCTCATGCCCTGGTCAGGAGATGCAGAAAGATCTGGGCAGCGGCCAGGCGAATGCTCCATAGGGGACAGTCCCGCATGAAGACAGCCATGGACCGTCGTCGCTGGCCGGCACCTATCTACACTCCCGGCCAGAAGGTTCTCCACCAGGGACCTGCCCCTACACGTCCACACCAGGAAATTAGCCCCCAGGTTTGTTGGTCTGTTTCCGGTGTCTAAGGTGATTAACTCTGTCTCTGTCCGGCTTAAACTCCCCAGGTCCTTACGGATTCACCCAACCTTCTATGTCAGCAAGCTGAAACCTGTGCGTGGGAGCTGCCTAGTGCCACCCATCAAGCCCCCACCATCGCCCAGATGGTGGAGCGTGGTCCGGTATACACAGTCAAGAATCTTCTGGCTGTTCGCAACTGGGGTCAGGGAAGACAGTTTTTGGTGGACTGGGAGAGCGTTCCTGGATACCCACAAGCTTTATCGTCAACCACACTTTAATTGACGACTTTTACAAATAACATCCTGAGACACCAGGTCCGTCAGGAGCCGGCCCTAAAAGGGGGGGGGGGTACTGTGAGGTCCCGTCAGAGGATTTAGATCTTGCCTGTCTGCTATCTGTTCTCTCCTCCTGTGTGTGTGTGTTTGATTACAGGCTCCGCCCTGACGATCCCACCTGATCCCTGTTTCCTTTCGAGGATAAAAGACCCGCGGTATTTTGATCCTGTGCCAGATCGTCTTGTGCCATCATTAAGAGAGCAGCTCTGTTTCACAGTTCACTCTACGATCTAGCCGACCGTTCATAGCGGCTCATGCTCCATGTTTCTCGGATTATTTAATAAACATTCCTGGTTACTCCTACCACGTCGTGTCTGTCCTGCTTTTGGGTCTGTCATTGGTCCTGCGTAACATTAATCATACAGCTATGTGGAAAAAAAACCCAGTCAATTATGTCACCATGAAAATGGTCTTTTAATTTTTTTTCTATAGCTGTAGTTCAGTCAGGACCAATCGCATCTACAAAAATAAGGATTTTCCAGGATATATAGGAGTGGGTAAATTAATATTTATCTTTGGCTGAATGTCTTAATCCAGTTTTTCTTACAAACATAAATCATTCATTCATTTATTCATTTTCCAAGCTGCTTAATCCTAATTAGGGTCGCAGGAAGACACTTAAATACAAGGAAGTACATGTGATTAAACTCTCATTTACTCATTTGCTGACCTGTTTACCTGTTTAACCCGATTAGGGTCGCGGGGATGCTGGAGCCTTTCTCAGCCGACACTGGGTGAAGGCTGGGTACACACTGACCAGCTCGCCAGAACATCGGAGGGCAAACACACACACACACACACACACACACACACACACACACACACACACACACACACAAAACCATTCACAGTTACAATTAGAGGAAGTTTGTAACAGGCAATTAGCACAATGTGCATGTTTTTGTACTGTGGGAGGAAACTGGAGTACCCAGAGGAAACCCATGCCAAGCACTGGGAAAACATGCAAACTCCATCAATTAATAGTACAACCAGAAACACTGTGTATAGACACTCATAATTATTCACATCAGTAACATTGATATACAGGTAAAAATCCATTTTCCAGTAATTAAATTACAAGAAACATGGCAGCTGGGGTGGGGTGGGTATGTTGGAGAAGGATTCAACAAGTAAAAGGGGAATGACAGCAAAGCTGTTTAAGAGAATTTATTTCATTTACTGAGCAATTGTGACTGATGTTGGTGAGTCAACTGACTGTTAGCTGATAGCTGGGAGCAGACATACAACAATGGCCAGGCATAATTAATGCTTATGCTTGAGCTGGCTAACATTTTACACAGTAGTAAATCTTTTCTATTTCAAATGTATTGTCTGGAGCATGTTCTTACCTTTGTTTTACACTCATTATATTTTGTACTCAGATGAAATATTATTTAGACTTCACCTGTCATCTAATCTGTGTCTCACTGTCTTATGTGCTGCAGCTGAGGAGATGGATCTTCACCATTACTGCGTCTCCCTTTTTGCTGTCTCCAGCTCAGCGAAAGCAGAAGTGAATAACATTTTCAAATCATGCCTGAGTATCACAGAAATAGATGAGGTAATTCTATGCTCTCTGCGGCTGCTGCCCATATCACCTGTAGACATTGAGATATCAGCTATCGAACTAGTGCACGGCTATAAACCATGCATTTACATATTTATCTCTGACCTCTCTGAAGTCCAGATTTTTCACATCAATTGTTATGTAATTTTAATTTTATCCAGACAGCAGTAGACCCTCGGGTGGATGCTTTATTTGGAGTCAAGCAGAGAGATGATGAAAAGTAAGTCCATCTTGCTGCATAAAAAAATATAAACTAAACAACAGAAACAACTGAACAGAATTTTTTTCATTATGTCTCAATTTTTGTATTAAATTCAATTTTATAGGAAATGTTATTATTATTTATTTTATTTGGTATATGCCATGCATTACAGTCAAAACCCAGACACACAGGACTGAAAAGTAAAACATGGAACTTGTCCTGGATTTCTATTGTAATAATGATTCATTCATTAATTTATCTAAATAAGGGCGACAATAAGGATAGCGTTTAGCACGTCTGGCTTAAAGCAAGAAGGTCCTGGGTTTGAGTTCTGGGCTCGGCGAGGGCATTTTTGTGTGGAGTAGGCATGTACTCCCGGTGCTTACGTGGGTTTCCTCCAGGTATTCTGGTTTCCTCCCACAGTCCCAAGACATGCACATTAGGCTAACTGGCTGTCCTAAATTGCCCCTAGGTGTTTGTGTAAGTAGTTGTGTGTGTATTAGCCTTGTAATGGTGTGGTGAACTCTTCACCGTGTACCCCATCTTCGCCTAGTGTCAGCTAGGACAGGCTCCATCCTCCCCATGACCCTAATAGGATTAAGCAGATTGGCAAATGAGTAAGATAAGGTATTTAAATAAATATTTATTTATAAATGTACTTCTCTTTCTATGTAAACTTCTAATAGACAACACCTTTTTTCATGATAGTAGTAAAGATATACATTGTACAATTTTTGGAAAAAAAAAAAACACAAAAAAAAAGACATTGTCACTGGTCACTGCTGCAATTTTTTTTTTTGCATATGTGGTATGCATTGGGAAGTTGTAAAAAATATCATGAAGGGTATACTTATGTGAGCAAGACCCAAGATCCGGAGATCAGGTAATCATGGGGTGAAGATCAGACCATGTCAAATGATATAGAGAGGGACTCATAACCGGTTATGAAACAAGGTTTGGGTAATAATAAAGTGGGTCACTGAAGGCAAACTGTACTGTAAATTGGAATAGGGACAAAAACATGTACTTATAACACAATTGAAACAAATGGGATAATTTCTGAGGCAGTGAGAGAAATTATTTATAATTTCTTTATTGATAACTGTTGAATTCATTTAGAAAATGGTACATTTGTCTTATTTATTTCCTTCATTTCTGCTGTATTCTTGGTTCTGCTGTGCATTTTTCTGTTGTTTTTTTCCTCACCCACAGTGAAAATCAAGTGGGAAATACTTTAGCAAAGCCTGCCCAAGCAGAGGAAGTACTGCTTGATCCAACAGAGTCACTGGATTTCTCAGTGAAAACTCAAACCCTGATGAGTGAAATTGTAAGTGGGTTAGCAGAATTGTTATTACAATCACCATCAATTGACCACTTTAACAAAAAAAAGGAACACTTTTTTTGTGACAAACTCACATGCGCTTCTGAAATGTTCGGAATAAACCACATCAGGCAAAGAAGTTGCTTTAGTGATTTATTGGAAATAAGTATAGAGCCAGTAAGTATACTCACACAAATGAGTTAATACAGAGAGGCGGTTGAAAGCCCATTGTTTTAGACCGTAGGAGATGAGAGGCAAGGATTGCGAAGATTGCTCGTGATGATCTAGGTGTCCAGGTTTTAGCGTAGTCTCCTCAGCCAGCTAGTTGGTTCAATGTAATCTGGTCAGCAAGCTCAAGAGAGTGGTCTTTGCACTATGATATTACTATGACCTTGTCATAGTAGACCTCTGTGTAACATCATCATCATTACATCACAACTTTGTCACAGTGGGTATACATTATGCTTGCGTTGTCATGGGAACTACTAACAGGATGTGCCTGTTACGTCACACCTCCTCATGTGAAAAAAAAACTTATAAAAGTTTTTCAATATGAAATTAACAAGATCATGAAACAAATATTAAACAAATAAGAACATCATAAATGTTGATGGATAAACATAGCTAACCATTAAATCAAATGTTAGTTGTTATAGTTACATAGTTTTTGTATGTAATTAGAAAATAAATTATAAATATACTACCAGTTTGATAAATATCTATATCGAGAAAGCGCATCTGCTCATCATTATTTACTCCCTTGAAATGCTTTATGTCAAGGTTGTATTCTTGTAACATTAAGCTCCAACCTAATAATCTTCTGTTATTGCCTTTCATTCTGTGTAGGAATGTCAGTGGATTGTGGTTGGTTTTTGTTAGCACTTTTGCCTTTCGGTAGTTGGTGCAGAATCTGAGCGAACCATCTGGTTTAGGAACCGACACACAAGGTGAAGGCCAGTCACTCTTGCTTGGCTCAATGATGCCATTCTCCAGCATGTAGGAGATTTCCTTTTGTATCAGTTCGGCCTTGTGGGGGTTGACACGGTACGGATGTTGTTTGATAGATTGTGCATTTCTGACGTCAACATCATCAGGAAATAATGCCTTAAAGTCCAAGAGATCGGCCAGTTGACATTTTTGTTTATGTGATTGATGGCTTAGCTTTTGTGGTAAATCAAATAAGATGTCAGAGTTGTTGAGTCTTATTGGATGATCTCCATCGAGTTTCAAGTCAATGGCTTCTTCAGGCTTGGTCTGAGGATAGACGTTTACTATTAAGACTTCGTTTGATGCTTTTAGGATGTTTATGTGACGTCATTCATTTTTAGGATGACCTCATATGTACCATGGTATCTTGCTTGTAGTTTACAAGGGTAGGTTATAGAGCCAATACTTTGTCTCTTGGGTTGAAAGTGCGGTTCTCAGCTTGACGGTCAAACAGCCGTTTCATTTTTCCTTGGGCACTTTTCAAGTTTTCTTGGGCCAGCTCACATGCGAGATGTAGTCTCTCTTTAAATGTTGAGACATAATCTAGTAAGTTGACGTCTTTTGGAATAGGCCTGACATGAAGTTTGACCCCTTATTCGACTGGATTTCCTTTTGTAGGCCGAAAAGTGTGAAGAAATTAATTATTCATGATTTTCTGTGTTTTAATACTCCTCAAAGGGACTGCCTCTGAAAAACGTGTGGATGCACACATAATGGTTAATAGGTATTGATTACTTGATTTAGTCTTGGGTAGAGGACCAACGCAGTCAATGATCACCCTGCTGAATGGTTCCTCAAAAGCCGGTATAGGCTTCAAAGGTGCAGCAGGAATCTTCTGATTCGGCTTCCCGACCATCTGGCAAAAGTTAGGTACATTTTGTCTTATCTTCAGCCAATAGAAGTGTCTCGTGAGTTTATCATAGGTTTTGTTTATACCTAAGTGGCCTCCGAGTGGGGCCTCGTGTGCCAGTCTTAAGATCTCGGGATGATACACCTTCAGAATCACAATTTGGTGTATGGTTGCCCAATCTTCTGGGACACCCGGGTATTTCAACTTGGTCATTAGCCCTCCATCTCTGACAGAATATCCGACTGGGGTTTTAGTCAACTCCTCTTCAGGAAGAGCAGCATCAAAGAGAGACTTAATTTTTGTAATTTTTTTATTTATTTAATTAGGATCACTACTCTGTTCCTGAATTAGCTTTGTTCTTGATAGAGACATATTTGTTGTAGACATTATGGACGTCTCATTGCTCATATTTGAAGCATAACCAGGATCCTCAGTGGGTTCAGCAAATATCTGGGACAAATCCAGAATGTCTTCTTCAGAATCAATATTCTGTGTTTGTGCCATTTTCTTAGCTAGAGCTCGCATCACTGGATGAAAAGGGAATTCTTTTAGATCATCTTTAACAAAGTCATCTTTTAATGATGGGATTGGTTCGTTGGCTTTGGGCTCTGCATCAGCTTTGTGGCAACACCTGACACTCACCAAATCATTTCCCAGAAGTAGTGAGACACCTTCAATTCCTAGGTACAGCATAACAGCAACAACCACAGGACCTGACACTAAGTCAGAGTTTAACACAATGTTGTGTAGGGGAGCTGTAATACAGCCACCTTCAAGACCTTGTAACATTAACCCTCCTGTTGTCCTCGGGTCAAAATGACCCCTCAATGTGTTAAAAAAACCCAAAATATAAACTAAATTTTTTTCACTTGAAATTTTATGACTTTTCCTAGATTGGCGCCAACAATAGCAAAAAGTGAAATGTTGCTTTTATTCACATTTCCATGTAAGCTGTACAAAAAAAGGTACAAAGGTGGTCTTCGGGTCAAAACGACCCGTGAGACAAATAGAGTCTAAATCAAGGTCACGGAGCTATTTAAACACCACAAAATGTTACAATGTTTTAGTTGTGTCTCAGATCAATCAGTAGCAGAAGTTAACAAGACAAATCAGGTGGTCTTCTCACGGACTGCTGTGCCTTTGATCAGTCTCAGATCAATTAGTAGATAACGTGAACAAGACAGTAGCAGACGTAAACAACACAAGATAGATGAGTGTGCGTTATGACGTCAAAGAGGCTCTAGAGCTGATTTTTTCAGATGTCCAGCAAGGCAACTCTGATTCAGAAGAGGAAGTGGAGGATATATCAGAAGAAGAAGATGGGGTGGAATACAACCCAGAGCATGATGAATCATCTTCAGAAGAAGAAGAAAACCCTGAAGCTGAAAGAGAGACTTTCCTTTAAAAAAAATGGCAAAATAACATGGTCCTCAGCAGCATATGACCAACACGGCAAGCATGCAGAAAAAAACGTCATAAAGATTACACCAGGACCCACAAGGGCCGTTTCTCATGCCCATGACATTGTCTCTACATTCTACCTGTTTATCACACCAGCAATAGAAAAAATAATCCTGGAGATGACAAATCTGGAGGGTTTTCGCAAATATGGAGATAGCTGGAAAAAGATGGATGAGACTGACCTGCAGGCCTAATAGCTAGCAAGCCTTAGGGCTGCTAATCTTAGCAGGTGTATGTCCCGAGGTGAGGCTGCAGCTAGTCTATGAGATTCAGAGAGTGGAAGGCCAATTTTCCGAGCCACAATGCCACTCAAGCCAGCAAAATATGGGATCAAGTCATGGGTGGCTTGCGATGCAAAATCAAGCTATGCTTGGAAAATGCAAGTCTATACTGAGAAGCCGACCAGTGGATGCCCAGAGAAGAACCAGGGGATGCGAGTTGTGCTTGATGTGACAGAGGGACTGAGGGGTCACAATGTGACATGTGACAATTTCTTCACCTCTTATGAACTCGGACAGCAGCTCCTGAAGAGGAAGATCACCATGGTTGGTACAGTTCGAAAGAACAAGCCTGAGCTCCCACCTGCACTGCTTGCGTCAAAGGAGAGAGAGGTCTTCTCATCAAAGTTTGCCTTCACGCCCACCACCACTCTAGTTTCTTACCTCCCAAAGAAAAACAAGAATGTAGTTCTTCTGAGCACACTGCACACAGACGGTGACATTAGCGATCGTGAGGACAGGAAGTCAGTTATCATCCTAGACTACAACCGCAACAAAGAAGGTGTGGACAACCTAGGCTATAGAAATACAAGTGAAGAGGGAAAATCAGGTATTCACACATTTTGTGGTGAATGACAAGTTGTTTCTTCAAGCAAGATGAAATTTGGTGTTTAAAATTCAATTAAACTGCTTATATTGGGGGTTTAGTGAAGACGGGTCATTTTGACCCAGAGGACACAGGGTGTATACAGAAAATGAGGACAACAGGAGGGTTAAATGAGGATGGGTTCCCTTTTGAGCCTGGTTTCTCTCAAGGTTTCTTCCTTGTGTCAACTGAGGGAGTTTTTTCTGGCCACTTTTGCTGCGGGCTTGCTCATTAGAGATGTGTAGGGGGTTTTAGAAAAATGTTTAAAATCCTTTTTAAATTACTTTTACTATGTAAAGCTGCTTTGCGACAATGTCTATTGTAAAGTGCGCTGTACAAATAAAACTGAATTGGAGTGAGGGATAGCTACAAGGCACAATCT
Organism: Neosilurus hyrtlii; assembly: GCA_028564935.1. Taxonomy (NCBI): domain Eukaryota; kingdom Metazoa; phylum Chordata; class Actinopteri; order Siluriformes; family Plotosidae; genus Neosilurus; species Neosilurus hyrtlii. Next base: position 10,446 of record JAOUQZ010043563.1, on the reverse strand, counting down.
TGCCCTCTATTTGGAAAGTCCGACCACACCGCTATCTTCCTCTTGCCTAAATATAAACAAAGGCTCAAACAAGAAGTTCCGGCTCGGAGGCAGGTACCACACTGGACGGACAAATCGGCGGACACTCTGCAGGACGCTTTGGATGACGCAGACTGGGACATGTTCCGGCGCAGCTCTGACGACGTCAACATGTTTACAGAAGCGATTGTGGGATTCGTAGGTAAACTGGTGGACAACATGGTTCAGAAGACTCTAGTTTCCTAATCAGAAGCCCTGGGTGGATAAATCCATCCACGATGATCTGAGATCCCGTTTTGCTGCGTATAACACGGGGCTCACTAGTGGAAACATGGATAAGTACAAGACCGCATCCTACAGCGTGCACAGAGTGGTGAAGGAGGCGAAACAGCGCTACGCACAGAAACTACAGTCACAATTCCAACAAAGTGGCTCAAGGAGTCTGTGGCAGCGACTAAGGAACATGACAGACTGCAAAGCACTTCCAGATCGGTGGATGGAGACGCTTCTCTGGCGGACGAGCTAAATACCTTCTATGCTCGCTTCGAGGCTGCAGCTCACAGCGCTAACAGCGTTAGCAGTGCTAACATTGCTATGGGCAGCACACTTCTGGAGCATTTTAAAGAGGCTAACTTGTTCATTATCTCGGAGCACGACATGAAAAAAGGCATTCAGGAGAGTGAACACAAGAAAAGCAGCAGGACCAGACAGCATCACGGGTCGGGTCCTGGAGACCTGTGCCGACCAGCTTGCTCCAGTGTTCGCTGAGATCTTTAACCTCTCCCTGGATCAGTCTATAATCCTGACGAGCTTCAAACAGTCCATCATTGTTCCGATCCCAAAGAAACCTCAGCCCACCTGCCTGAACGACTACCACCCAGTGACCCTCACCTCGATAGTGATAAAGCGCTTCGAAAGGCTTGTCAGAGACTTCATATCTTCTTTCCTACTGGCCACCCTGAACCTGCTACAGTTTGCGTATTATCCCAACCAATCTACTGAGGACGCCATCGCACACCTCCATCATACAGCCTTGAATCATCTGTACAGCGAAAAGGGTAATTATGCGAAAATATTGTTTGTGGACTACAGTTCAGCGTTTAACACCACAATCCCTGCTTACTCACCACTAAGTTGGAGATACTGGACCTCAGCCCATCCCTGTGTCGCTGGATCTCCAACTTTCTGACAGGCAGACCACAGGCAGTATGGTTGGGAAACCATTTCTCAGCCTCATTCACCCTCAGCACTGGAGTTCTGAGCTCCACCAAACATCATCAAGTTTGTGGACGACACTGTGGTGATGGGCCTGATCTCTAACAATGAGACAGCCTACCTAAAGGAGGTTAGAAACCTGGAATTATGGTGCCAGGACAACAACCTCTTCCTGAACATCAGCAAGACTAAGGAGCTGATAGTGGACTTCAGCACAAAGCAGGAGAGGAATTACCAGCCCCTGATCATCAACAGGACCCCAGTGGAGAGAGTGGACAGTTTCCAGTACCTAGGTATTTACATCACGCAGGACCTGACATGGTCCTGTCATGTTAACACCCTGGTGAAGAAGGCCCTACAGCGTTTCTTTTATCTCAGAAAGACTGAAAGTTTCTTTTTATGCCTGAAAGACTTTAAACTGCCCTCAAGGGTGCTAAGGACTTTCTATACTTGCACCATTGAGAGCATCCTGATAGAAAGTATCACAGCCTGGTATGGGAACAGCACCAAACAGGACAGGCAAGCTCTCCAGTGGGTGGTGTGATCAGCAGAGTGTACCATCCGTATCGTGCTTCCTGGCCTGGACATTATACACAGCAAGCGGTGCTGGACCAAAGCCAGGAAGATAGTGAAGGACTTCAGCCATCCCAACAACGGACCCTTCTTTCTGTTGCGGTCAGAGAAACATTTCCGTTCCTTGAAAGCAAACACTGAGCAAATGAGGAGGAGCTTCTTCACGCAGGCCATTTGGACCCTGAACCAGAACACTGGTTCACACTCATCCTTAGGGTGAAATTAGAACAGCCAGTTAGCCTAATGTAAAGTGGCTAGCAAAAGTATTCACTCCCTTGGCATTTTTTGTTTTGTTGCCTCACAGCCTGGAAATAAAATGGATTGTTTGAAGGTTTCCATCATGTCATTTACAGAACATGCCTACAACATTGAAGATGTGATTTCTTTTTTATTGTGAAGCAAACAACAAATATGAAAAAAATGACATAACACTTCAGTGTTTCATCCTCCTAAAGTCAGTACTTTTGTAGAGCCACATTTTGCAGCAATTACAGCTGCAAGTTGCTTTGGATAAGTCTCTATGAGCTTGCCACATCTTGCAGATGGGATTTTTGCCCATTAGTCAAAGCATTTGCCCATTAGTCAAAGCAAAACTACTTCAGCTCCTTCATGTTGGATGGTTTCCCCATGTAAACAGCAATCTTCTGACTATAGTCTGACCACAGATTCTAATTTGGATTGAGGTCTGGGCTTTCCAACACATTTAAATGTTTCCCCTTAAGCCATTCGAGTGTTGCTTTAACAGTATGGTTCAGGTCATTGTCCTGCTGGAAGGTCAATCCATCCCAGTCCCAAATCACAGGCAAACTAAAACAGGTTTTGTTCAAGAATATTCCTGTATATAGCACCATCCATCTTTCCCACAATGCAGATCAGTTTCCCAGTCCCTGCTGCTGAAAAACATGCCCACAGCATAATGCTGCCACCACCATGTTTCACTGTGGGATGGTGCTGTTGGGGTGATGGGATGTGTTGGGTTTGCTCCAGACATAGTGTTTTCCTTGTGGGCAAAAAAGTTAAAATAAAAAATTAATTATTCTCATCTGAGCACCTTCCTCCATACTTTTGGAAAGTCACCCACATGCCTATTGGTCAAAACATGCCTTCTTATTTTTAACACTAAGTAAAGGGTTTTTTCTGGCCACTCTCCCATAAAGCCCAGCTGTATGGAGTGTACAGCTTATTGTGGTCCCATGCAAAGATACACCAGTCTCTGCTGTGGAACTCTGTAGCCCCTTGAGGGTTACCTTAGGTCTCTGTGCTGCCTCTCTGTTTTATGCCCTCCTTGCCCAGTCTGTGAGTTTTGGTGGACGGCTCTCTCTTGGCAGGTTTGTTGTGGTATCATATTCTTTCCATTTGAAGATGATTCATTTGATGGTGCATTCATTAGAAATATTTCTAAAATAAGAAATATGCATGAAGCAACACTGTCACTGCATGAAGCAAAAAAACTTGTTCATGCTTTTGTTACCTTGAGATTAGATTAGTGTAATGTGTTACTGTCTGGAGGTTCTAATAAGTGTTTCAACAAGCTCCAGAATGCAGTAGCAAGAGTCCTTACTAGAACCAGAAGACATAAGTACATCAACCCTATCTTTTCTACACAACACTGGCTTCCTCGAGGCGGAAAGAGGTGTACAACCCCCTACACAACCCTCTACACATCCCTAATGATCATTATAATTATCATAATGAGCAAGCCCATGGCAACAGTGGCAAAGAAAAATTCCCTCAGTTGACATAAGGAAGAAACCTTGAGAGGAACCAGGTTCAAAAGGGAACCCATCCTCATTTGGGTGAAACCACAGAATACAAACCATATAAGAAAAACATAATTTCAGTCCAACATGTAGTCTAATTGGTTATACCACAACTGTTAGCCCTAAATAATTGCAGCAAGAGAGTTTATTTCACCAAAAGTCATCTTCACAATCGCTGAGTGCAGATGTAAGCCCATATGGATCTTCATCAGCAGGAGTAAGGGGCTTCCAAGATGAGAACTCCAGCCAGCATCAGGACACCAGGACAGATCACAGGACTCGGAAATCAGAAGGATCAGGAGGATCAGGATCACCGGCATCCAAGATGTAGCATGTGCACCTTAGCAAAACACGGGCCGGGGGGGTTGTTAGATGTTCTTATAACAGTGTAATGGTAAAAGAATAGTTTATTAGTACTGGGTGCAAGCAGGGACTCCGGCATGACCAGCTATGGCAGCATAGCTAAAAAGAGAGAAACCAGAAGGAAGGCAGGCATGAGGGCACCCTGTAACTTTGGGCAATCAGCCATTCCATTGTCAGCAGACCTGTACCACCACCTCTCCCAGTTACTCAGGGAGTATGAGAGAAAGCATAAGCAGTGGAAAGAACTGCTGGTTTAGCAGAGTTGTCTGGGGAAATCCAGGTTTCGTTAACTGCAAGAAAGTCAAGAGAATAGTGAGAAGCAGTGGCTGCTTCTTTACAGCAGATTTGCAGTTCCAGAGCCCACGTGCCACACTTGTTTGAGACTGGGATAGCAGTAGGATCTTATGGGCCTAAGAGAAGTGAGAACAGTAATGGGTTTAAGACACATGACTGCAATCTGGTTAATGTTTAAGACCATAGACCTGATAGTCCTAATTCAACAAAGGAAAGACTACTTTATTCAAAGTACTTTAATCAGTGCTGCTAACTGCTACAAACTGCAACGTTTGTAGCGGGTGATGCCTTTTATACAAATACAAGTCCTGCCCCGAATTCACACCTTAAGGAAGCCCAAAAACTACTGCTGATTAAGCACCACAATAGGACCATAAAACCAGCCAAGAATCCTATACTTAAATATATTAGTGACAACAACTAAGTCCAACTTAGTCAAGTAGACAATATATTTTGAACAAGACCCAAGATATCTGAAGTCCTCCACATGAAGCAAATATGTTGAACATGGACCATTCAGATTACATTTTTCCAACCTTTCCCAAGACATGAACTCTCCCAGAGGTGATGAACATCTCAAGGACATGGGTCTCTGCCAGAAGTTCCCAGATTACCATTAATACATATTAGGGTTTACCAGGACTGTGTGGGAGTCTATCCCACAATAGGATCCAACTTATCACTAGGTGGTGATCAGATGACAACTCTGCCTCCTTTTCAGTCAACACATACAGCCAAAGGTCTAATGATATGACTATAAGTTGATCCTCAAACTTTGGCCTATGGTGGACTGGTACCACGTACACTTATAAACCACCTTGTGATCCAACATAGTGTTCATTATGGACAGTCCATGACTAGCACAGAATTGCAATAACATAACACTACTTAGGTTCAGATCTGGAAAGGCATTCCTCCTAATCACTCCTCTCCAGGTCACTCTGTCATTAAACACATGGGCATTCATTAATTATGCTCATAATAGAGTAATGGTTCAAAAAGTGAGTTTATCAGTGCTGAGTGCAAGCAGAGGACTCTGCTTGCACTCCATGACTGGCTATGACAGCATAACTAAAAAGAGAATACCAGAAGGAAGACAAACATGAGGGCACCCTGTTACATGAGGCAATTGTCCACTACACCATCAGTGGACCTAAGTGAGCATGTGAGGGTGGGGAAGTGACAGTATTTCTACAACCCAGTTTGACATGAGAAGCCCCACATCTGCTTCTTTACCTAATAAAAAGCTATTAACAAAATGCTTGAAAAAACAAATAAGTTTTCATCCTAGTCTTAAACTCTGCACTTTTTGAACTAAATGGTGGATCATAAGCAACAAGAAATTCACCAAGATTATGTGGTGCCAGACCATGAAGTTATTTAAGGTTAAAATTAGTACAATATAGATAAGATATGGGTGATGTGCTCATATTTTCTGGTTCTATTAAGGACTCTTGTTGCCGCATTCTGGGCTAACTGAAGCTTGTTTATGCACTTATTAGAAGATCTAGACAGTAACACATTACAATACTCTGACCGTGAGGTAATATAAGCATTTATCATGCAGTGACATCGTATTTCTTATTTTAGCAGTATTATGAAATGAGGCTGTCTGAGTAATATTATCTACATTAGCTTCAGATGAAAGACTAGGGTAAATAATTACACCAGGGTCCTTTATGCTGCACATGGTGAAACTAAATCACCATCCAAATATACTACATAACCAGAAGCCTTATTTCTATCTGCCTTAGGTCTGAGTACAAGTACTTCTGTCTTATAGAAATGTAATAGAAGGAAATGAGTAAGTGGGCAGTGTGGTGGTGTAGTGGTTAAAACGTTCACCTCACAGAAGGTTCTAGGTTTAATTCAAGGCCTTGGGTATGAAGTTTGCATGTTCTCCCTGTCTTTGTGTGGGTTTCTTCCAGGTACTCTGGTTTCCTCCCACAGCCCAAAGACTGGCTAGAAAGAGATGCTCCAGCATTAGCTTTGCCTTTACGAGTATGCCAGTGAGTTAAACATTTGCCCCACTTCAAGGGACCTAATGCTGAATAAGGGGTGGTTGCTATCCCTGGCCAAACAACCAGACTTTCTGCTGACAACCTATCACCTGTCATTCTCACTAGCCCTATGCAATGTCTGGATGTGAACCCCTAATAGATCGACAAATGGTGATATGTCACCACTTTCTGCATTGAATACTACATAGTACACACATTGGGCCAAGTTAGACAAATTTTCCTACTGCATTGAGTGACAGTACGAGAGTAAGTTTTGGAGAATTTTTGCATTATTAAACTTATTGAAAATGATATTTTGTGTGCATATTTATAGTTTGTGTCTGCTGCAATCTATTTGACATAAAGCAGTCTACATTTTGATTCATTTTACTGAAGGGTAATCGCCACAAAAAATTTAGTAGATTTTATTCCAAGATTTTTGTTTAATCATGATAATTTTCTAAACTTAATAATCATCTATCATTTATAAGGGCAAGCAACACATCAGTCATTAATTACTGGTATGGCATCTGGGTTTGGTAATGTTGGCCCATTTCCACCACTGAAGTGTTTTTAGAAAATCCATTTAGTCACTTTCCCCACAGAAAAACCTTCATGACTGCACACTGCACCCAACAATGACATTAATCCAAGTCTTACCTCTTGCATATAACCATGGTCAGCATACCGGTTGTCACTATTACAAAGGACATAACAACACTGTCGTGTGGCTCCTCTGATCTGGGGTCCTTGTATTGTGGGCTTGACAGAATCTTGAGTGTGGACATTGCTTTATTGGTCTGTTCATATGAACCATTGTGCAGTGTTTGCTGGGGCTTTGTTGTTTGCTCAAGCAGAGAAGCTGACATGCCCAGAAGCCTGTTCTAAATATACCAACATCTGGCTTACCTCAATCAGGGCTATTCTATAATTTTCTCTGTCAGAGAGCTAACTAATGTACACTTATCACAGATAAAATTACTAGTAATGACGGAGGAAGAATTGCTAAACATCCTGTACTTAAGATACTGAACAAGCTGAATTCAAGCCATGATGCTAAAAACAAAACTTCCCTGGGAATTCGTAGATATTAGCAGTGATTTTTTGAATCCTTCTGCTTGCTACCTTCAGGTGGAGAAAAAGTATTGCTCAAAGAAAAATGTGTATAAACAATAATTTAAAACTGATATAAATGAAAAAAAAAAAAGTGGGAAAATTACTGGAGCAGTGATGTCTCCAAGGAGAACAGGCACCCATTTAAGGACATCATCCAAAGACTCCAAGAAAGCTGGGTAATCTGAACTTCCACTTGGTGCTTTTCTGCAATAGCTTTCTTTTTATACTTCCTGGATGATTCTTTTGTAATTTAGTGTTCTGAATGTTTTTGTCAATAATGGATGAGGTATCTACTGCCCAATCAGGTTGCTCAAGTAGTACCTCAAGGATGTAACAAATATGTGTAGTCACAAGAATGTTTGTTGTGTCTTCAAGCACAGTCTCAAGAGCATGGAGGAGATACCAGGAGACAGGACATTACACAAGGGGTGCTCAACAGGGCCATAGAAGGACATTAGTCCAACAGCATGACAGTAAACTGCCCCTTTGTGTTAGAAGGAACATAAGGGGCACTGCCAGATCCCTAAAAATGACCTCCGTCAGACTACGCATGTTTCTGACCAATCTGTCAGAAACTGACTTTATGAGAGTAGCATGAGGGTGCAATGTCCTCTAATGGGATCTGTATGCCCAGCCCAGCACTGTGCAGCTCAAGCTCACATTCAACAGGGAACAGGTCACCCAGTATGAAAGACTTAGAAGCCATTGTGAGACTCCTTTAAATACCATTACTGTAATCATAATAATAAATTATTATATGTAATATAATAAAATAATTTCAGAATTTTCATTATTCCTCTGCTAAAAAGGAAATCATAATTTAGGAATGTTAGTAAAGTAGAAATAGTTATTAAGAATTTAGAAAGTCTCAACACTGGGGGCATCAGTTGTGTTTTTTGAAAACTATGGCTTATTTAATAAATGATAATACTATTTGAAGGGTGGCCATAGACCAATTCTTTCAGAAGCACATACCTAGGAGAGAATGCATATTTAAAGTTCACACAGAGTTATTCATTTACGGGGTCAATATCCTTAATACAGTTAACAGCTAGCTGTTTTCATGGAGCTCTGCAACATTGGTACTGTGAGCTCATACCCAACACTCCAAACTGTTACCACCACATGTTCAGGTACTAACTGCCCAGGGCTTTTTGGCCAGGGACATTTCAAAGGGAGCTTGGAAATTGGATGTGTATAATATCACAGGCTTCTATCATCCCCATCCTCGCACAAGTCCTGGAGGGTATAAATCTACTAATCATTATTTTTTATTTTTTGGGTCACAAAAAAAACCCAATTTGCATCATCTCCCTGCTGGTGTGTTCTGGACAACTTTGGGAGTCCACGTGTGGTCAAAGAGCAGCTGAGACAGAGCTCTGGTCAGTACAAAGATGCCCAATCAGCCCTTTGTACCTGTAATCTACAATTAGAAAAGCTACGCCTGTATATGAAAAGAACACTTGACTCCAGCTTGTGTCCCTTCAAGGACTTATGACTGCTGTGAACCAGCATGATACACAAAAAGGGAAGGCACCTTCAAAGTCAAAAACATTTCCTTTGCCACCCTCTATACTCAAACACTACAACAGACAGGAAAGTTTAATCAGCTCTGCAGGCAAGCAAATGAACTCCCCACTGATTTCATCACAATGCAGGAACATAGAATGACAGCGTCTATTGCCCCACAACCTAGTGATCATAATAGGAGATATGAATGCTCACATAGGAAATGACTGCCATCAAATCAACTCACAATGAGTTGGCAAACATACATACAACGAGAAAACAAATGATAATGAAAAGTGACTCTTCAATTCTTGTCAACAATTTAATTGAAAATAGCATAATCCTAAAAGCTTCAATCCACAAAGAAACAGTAGATGTGGAGGCACCCCACAGGATCAGTTGCTCAACTAGATCAAATAATTATCATCATCATCTTCTGCTTCTTTCATGGGTCAGGTCACGGGGGCAGCAGCCTAAGCAGTGAGGTCCAGACGTCCCTCTCCCCAGCCACTCCCTCCAGCTCTTCCGGGGGGACGCTGAGGCGTTCCCAGACCAGCCGAGAGACGTATTCCCTCCAGCGTGTTCTGGGTCGACCCCGGGGTCTCTTCCCGGTTTGACATGCCCGAAACACCACACCAGGGAGGCGTTCGGAAGGCATTCTAATCAGATGCCCGAGCCACCTCAACTGGCTCCTCTCAACATGAAGGAGCAATGGTTCTACTCCGAGTTCCTCCCGTCCTTTTGTCTCAGCTTCCTCTTCACCACGACGGACCGGTAAAAGCTCCGCGTTACAGCAGAGGCTGCACCGATCTGCCTGTCAACAAATAATTATTAATATTATTATTATTTTCTAAAATTCTTGTTTATTTATTTATTTGTTTATATTTTAGAAATAAAATAAATAAAATAAAATTAATAATAATAATAATAATAATAATTTTTAACCTGTTTTGTCCAGCATCATAGCAAGCCAAATGGCAGTGTGGTTGCTGTGTTGTGCCGAACAAATTTGCTTTTCCAAATTTGGAGGTTTATGGGTATAAGGCTCCTCTTAATAATCTGATTCATTTATTTATTTACTGATGAATTGAGTTATGGAATCTATGGAATCTTACTGGAATTGACTGGAGGGGACAGAAAAAGAAAGAAGACAGCACACAAAAGTAAAAGGGAAAGCGAAAAGAATGAGTAGACAAAAACACTATAGATATAAAGAACGACCCTTCAAACCAAACTATCACAAGACATTAAGCTGCTACCTTTGTACATAAATACACCAGCAAATTTCCTGTGGCTTTTACAGAAAAACAGAGCTGACAGTATTTAAGAGTTTGCTAAATAATAACAAAATCAAAGAGACATATCACAAGCGTATCATAACAATCACCAATATACCGAATACACAGTCACAGAGAGAGAAGGAAATAAATAAATAAATAAATAACAGTCAAATAGGAAATATATATATAAATAAAAAGAAAAAAAGAGACAAATTATATATCTATATGTGTCTATCTATCTATATATCTATCTATACATATATATTTATATATATATATATATATATATATATATATATATATATATATATATTTATA
>JAOUQZ010043562.1:0-12861 GCA_028564935.1 Neosilurus hyrtlii | reverse complement strand
TGTGTGTGTGTGTGTGTGTGTGTGTGTGTGTGTGTGTGTGTGTGTGTGTGTGTGTGTGAGAGAGAGAGAGAGAGAAACTTAAACACCTTCAGCAGTTCAGGGGGAGCTGCCCTATTGTTCCTGTTATCCCACAGGGAAGCAGTGTGAAACCCTGGATCTCGCCTCTGCAGCACCATGTTACCCTGTAACCAAGTATTTATACAAAGAATACAAAATTGTATGTTTTGTTCTCAGGGATTTTTGACTGTGTTTGTTTTTCAGTGTGTAGATCTCATTAATTTCTCATAAAAAACTAGTTCTTACAAGTGCAGTCTTGTAATATGGTCATATGCTGCATGTTGGGATGTGTGTGTTTACATGTACGTTTCCACTGTCTTTTGATGACATGTGATGGGTTATGCGATCATGATATGATATGGGTGTGTCTTAGGTGTGAAGTTCCTGTCTGGGTAATTATGTGTTTGGGCATGCGTGCAGTATGTGTGAAAGACATGTCTTAAGGTAAACGTGTTGGAGTGTGTTTGCATGAAGCAGTTGTAGTCCATAGTCAGGCGGTATATTGCACCACACTCATGCTGTTAAACAGTAGGATAAACCATGTTGGTAATGTGGTACACAGTCGAATGGAGTATGTGTGTGGAAAGTGGAATGAGTGTGGAATAAGTGTGTATTATGTGTGAGTGTGTATTTATGTGTGTATGTATGATTGAGGGAGAGGGATGTGTGTGGGTTGGGGGGGGGGGGGTTGATTGAGAGTAGAAGAATGTGGATAAAATAAATATGCACCCATACAATGATCATAGTGGACTCTCTCTCCCTGTATGTGTGTGCACACATGTGTTCTGAGGCCTCAGGGATCAGGATAGGCCCAAAATGATTACAGGTGGATGCCCTTGAGAGAGATTGTGCGTGCGTGCGTGTTCTCAGTCCTGATGAAAAACATGCAAAGAAACAACCATGCAGACTCTGCTCATTTTTCACTGTGTGTGTGTGCGTGTGTGCATGTGTGCTTGCAGATGGATCTGATCTCCACTATAGGGGAAAGTGTGTCTCTGGGAGCTGCCGGTGTGATCCTGTGGGGTGATGCCTCCTACGCCAGCAGTAGAGTAAGTCTCAACCCTGTTCCCCCTCCTGCAATCTCAGAATATTCACGGATATCTCCACCCCCAGGCTCATGCTTATTAAACTTTTGTAGTCTTCCAACACTGCACTTTATAGCAGACGAACTCATCCAGTGTGTATTCTAACGCTGGTTTATTACAAGATGAGTGAAAGCTTTCTGTGGATCCCACAGTTTAACATCCTGCTGTTTCTGTAACTGTATAAGACTCTGGCTGGAATCAGCACTGAGTGAGGATTTAATACTGAAATGGTCCACATCAGTATCCAGACTTGTGATGGAACTACAGAGTAGCATAAGAGTTGGACTAAAACAGAGGCGTGTCTCAGCCTGGTCAGGGCATTTGTTTTTGAATGATGCCGTCTGCAGTCCAGGCGCAGAAACCAGTGACTGTAATCTCTCAAGCTGTAGTGTACTTTTTTAGCTGTAAATGCATTCGGAAACATGAATAATGGTCAATTCATAAATTTGATGCTATTAATTAATACTTCTGAGTTTGTTGGATTTATTTATGCAGTTATCATATACAGCAGATAAACAGATTAGGTTTTTCAATTGATTCAAACAGACTGAAGGTCACATCAGGGTCAACTGTCTGAAACTGTTGTACTTCCACAACTTACTTGCTGTTTCAGAGTGTATTTCAAGGTGTATTTGTGGCACAAACAATATTACCAAGTTGAAAGTACATAAAAGTTGTTAGCGATGGCTATGTCTTCAGGTATTGGTGTTGAGTTTGACTTGTCTGACACTTGTGTTTTTTCGTAACACACAGACAAGCTGTTCCAACCTGAGAGAGTACCTCCGTTCTGGTGCCCTCGGCCACTACCTCCTTAACGTTTCCTCTGCAGCCGAGCAGTGCAGCGCCAAGTTGTGCGGATGGCATGGACGCTGCCTGCGCAAGTTCTCTGACATGGACACCTACCTCCATCTGAGTACTCGCACACACAAAATAGAACTGCAGGGGAGTCGACTTGCCGTGCACGGCAAGATGGACAAAGAGGAGCTAGCAAGGCTAAGCGAGGACTTCCAGTGTCAGTGTTACACTGGCTATTCGGGCGAAGCATGCTCGCAGAGAGCATCTGGAAACAGAGCATTTCTCAGCCTGCAGGGGGTGCTGGTGGTAATGCTGACGCTGACCTTCGTGCAGTGACCAAACCTTAACACGCTGAGCTAATGCTAATACAGGAACAAAAGAGAATTCGGACAAAACGAACGCCTTCTCTGCTGCTTTATAGTGAGCGTTTAGTTTGGTGCTGCCCCCTGCTGCACAGCACTGTGAACTACACAAGGACAGAAGTAAAGGAGATTTTCTACCCTGGTGTCAAACATTTTTCTCTGACACAGAGCCAGAGCTGGTTCAGGGAACCTAAACCCAAGTTTTCATGCCGTCTCGGAGATAGAACCATTCCAAATCTCAGCTGGTCTTTATTTTCAGGATGTTGCTCAAGCTTTAGCATTCATTAAGTGTCTTAATGCCCACTTAAGAATATCTCACTTTACACTCATTTAAGGTGCATATTCAGGAGGAAACAGAGAAAGTTCTGGAATCATGTTCTTTAGAATATTACTTTAAATATTTTTAATCCAGTAAACTTCAAATTCCTCTCGCACTTTTGGGTGGCGTACAGAGTTTATTAAAGCCACATGTGCCCTTTAACCGAAACATGCATAAAACCATAACTCCTGGGTCATAAACATTCTTTGCTCTTCACATCTTTATGATCTCTGTACTGGGATGATTTTCTGCACACCAACTCCCGAGTGGCATTGTAGATTTAAATACTAAATGCTTTAATACACTGTGTTTAAACTTTAAATAAGCACTAAACAAGACTGCGACTTCAGGTTCACCCAAAGCCTCTATCTGACATGGGACCACTGCTGGATGATGTCATAGGAACATTTCACACAGTCAGATTTCATCTTCTATTCTAAATGGAAAATGCTGGAATCCTTGTCCGCTGTCTGGAGTGAACTGGAAGGGAATTGCCATTTGTATTTTAATAGTTTATGAAATTTTTTTGGTAGATCAAATGTGTGTGTGTGTGTGTGTGTGTGTGTTGGGGTGGTTTGAGGTGCTCTGGGGTTCAGGAGATACACTGCTATTAGATTGGTGCTCGTATCACAAAAATAAGTACCATAAGTGCAACTTAACTCTAAAGGACTGATGTGATGTCGGTGGACCTTCACTTTATGCTTTAATTGAAAATAAATAAATGAAATCCTGCTCGCTGTGTGCTTTTAACCTGGACCCAGCTTCGGCTTGATGTGAGTGTGATGGTGGATTTTTACTGATTATTGTTTTATATGTTGCTGCAAATCTAAATGATTGTAATTTTGTTTTTTTTTTTTGTTTTTTTATTATTATTTTTATTATTATTATCTTACAATAAATAATTGATTTATAGGCTGGAATTCAATTTTTTTTTCTCTGGATGTGTACCAGGTGTATGACAACCACATGATAGAATTTTTTTTATATGAATATCCCATGACTGTGTGGGGTAATATGGCCTGGACAGAGGTGGTGAGAGGGTGTGTATGACTCTGAAGGGGGTTAATTTTGCAATCGTAAGTGCTGAATGTTGCAGTTAATCAGAATTCAAGTTTCTAAATGTGCCATGTCATAATTTCCTGTAACAACATGTTCATGGCGGTTTTATTCCTCTATTGCACAGATGGGTGCAGAGCCAGCACCTGGTTATTTGCTTAAAGTGACAGAACCTTTCATGGGTATTTCTGAAAAGGGTATCCCATGGGGAATTCGGAACGGTACTGTTGGCAAGCCCCAGCCAGGACATAAAGCCAGAATCAACCCTTTTCCTCTTTTTCACCCGAATCACAAACACCACAAATTAATGGGGTAGGGCACCTTTTGAAAATGGAAAATTCCATCAATTTTTGAGCTGGAATTAAGATCTGTAGCTCAATAAGTTTGGTAGGATATGTCCTCTTTTATGTAAATTAGTCCCTTTTTAAGGTTGACGGGTCAAAAGGTCACGTAACACCAAAAAAGCTTGAAATTTACCAATAGTTTCCTTTTGAGCCAAACTTATTTTTTTCTGATAGATTAGACACCAGGGCAGTTTATTAGAAAGACCACAGACAATACAGAAAATAATTCAGGTTGTACAGTTGGAGCTAAATATGCATAAATTATGGGGAATAGACACTGTTTTTCCTTACAGATTTGCTTGACGCTTACAAACAACCAACTGATCCCCCTGCTACAATGATTATTTGCCAATTTAACATTACTGTAGAGTATGTTTTTGCTGGTCATGGTGCTGAAATGCTCTCACTGAAAATAAACAAATACCAGTACCGGTATACACTTGCGTCTGCATTTTAAAGACAAAAGCACTTATGCATTGGTCTCTCTTTCAGTCTGAACATGGTTAATGGTTTGGCTGGAACCTGTCGTGACCAACTAATACATACTGTACAGTAGATGACTTAAACCTATAAATTCTTTTACAATGGCTTGTCAAACTGTAGAAAAAACTGCATACACCAGAATTGCCCACAGCTCCATTTATAAAGATGGAAACCATATCAATATCTTTATAACCTGAGCTAGTAGAGTCTTTTGGATGCAGGAACTGCGCACAAATGTGCCTTACTCATAGTCATCATCTGATTCTTCCTCATCTGAGGACCGGTTCTGTGACTTTCACAGCCAAATCCGATATGTTTATCAATACTAAGTTTTTGAAACTCACTATAGCACACAGAAGGCCCATTGAAACCATCCATCACATCTACTTCACCAATCCAACAACAGTGTTCTTTATTTTCCTTTTCTAGAATCACAAACATGTATTTACCTGACTTACCTATCCCTAAAACTTATATCACTAATAAGATATTAGAAAACATCTTGTTTTAGTTTGAAACAATGTTGTCAATGCTTTCCATCATTGTGATGCTAAATTCTCCTCTGCAAATAGAAGATCTACGCCCCATACAGTGGGGCCACCTAGCAACAAAAGTAGTGACAAGTTTTAGGGGTGACTGAGAGACTCCAGATATTGCATCAAATTGGCATGGTCTTTGCACACCAAAAATCAAAACTCCAAACTGCTTGGCTCTTTTCTAAAAACTGCCCTGGTGTCTAATCAATCAGACAAAAACGTTTGGTTAGATTTCTCTTGGGTTTTCCCACAAAACCTGGCTCAAAAGGAAACTAGGGGTAAATTTCATGCTTTTTGCGGTTGACCTTGAAAAGGGAATAATTTACACAATTTCAATCAGAAGAGGATATCGAACCAAACATTTTGACCTATATGTCTTTTTTTATTTTTTTTAACCTGTCTTGTCCAGCATCATAGCAAGCAGAATGTCCGTCTGGTTGCAGTGTTGTGCCGAACAAATTTGCTTTTCCAAGGGGAGGTTTACGGGTATAAGACTCCTCTTGATATTCTGATTCATTTATTTATTTACTGTTGATTTGTGTTATGGAATCTATGGAATCTTGGTGGTCTTGACTGGAGGGGACAGAAAAAGAAAGAAGACCGCAACCAGAAGCAAAAGGAAAACTAAAAAGGAGAAAGAGGAGACAAAAACGTAGATATAAAGCAATGACCCTTCAAACCAAACTATCACAAACAAACTGCTACATCTGTACATAAATATATATTCTTGCGGCTTTTACAGAAAAAATAGAGCTGACATTAATCAAGAGTTTGTTAAATAATGACCAGAACAAAAAGACACATCACAAACATATCATAACATCCACCAAAGAAAATAATACACAGTCACAGAGACAGAAGAAAGAAAAGGAGAAAAATAATAATAATAATAATAATTATATATATATACACACAAAACAACAACAAAAATAAATAAATAAAACAGAAAGGAAAAAAATACATAATTATAATAAAAAATATTAGTACAATTTTATAATAACACTATCAAATAAATAAATATATACACACACACACACACACACACACACATATATATATATATATATATAGATAGATAGATAGATATATATAGATAGATATATATATATATACACACCCCCCAAATAAATAAATAAATAAATAAATAAAAGGCAACATAGTGACCGTGCCAGCATGCAAAACGTGGAACAAGTGAGTGATCGGCAACAAGTGCTGAGCAAGACCGTGTAACTGCGACCACACCTTCACAGTGGCCAGAGGTAGACCAGGGCAAACCAGGGACCCGGGCCATCAGCAGGAACTTCAGAGCACGACCCCAAGCCACCTCGCACCAAAGACAACCCCAGGCCTACTCAGAGGGTGGCAGAGGAAAGCCCCAGCCAGAGCCCCCCGCGGCGGGGTGCAGAGGCCCCAGCGAGCCAGGACCGGCAGCCGCCGACCCCGCCAGGTCCTGGCCACCCAGGGTGGCCAGAGTAGAGGGTCCAGGGCCCCAAGGCCCCGGAGGCAGCCCCCCTCCCCCAAGGCAGAGGGCCAGCACCCACCCCGATGCTCCGGCCACACAGCTCAGAAACCAGGGCACCTTCGACCCTCCTTCCCCACCCTCCTCCCCACAAATATATGTCTTAATTCTAGATCAAAAATGAATGGAGTTGAATTAAGTTGCCCATTATTTATGCCATTAATTTGCGGTATTTGCGATTCTGGCGAAATGGTGGGAAAGATTTAATTCTGGCTTTATGTCCTGGCTGGGGCGCGCCAGCAGAACCGTACTGAATGGCCCATGGGATACCCTTTCCAGAAATACCTATGAAAGGTTCTATCACTTTAAGCAAATAAACAGGTCTAAGACATTTATCAATTATATTAGTATGACTATTAATTAATAATCACTGACATGTCCTACTGTTTTATTCATTTATAATAAAATTAGATATCCTGGAACATCCACACAAGTAAATTCTTTTAAAACTTGTTATAGCAGCTGTAAACAGTGGTTTCCTGGCCAGCCAGTGATTATTTAAATTAATAAGACAAAACAAACTGCAGCTCATAAAGAAACTACAAAGCAGTGTAAACTCCTGTCCTGATGATGTCATCAAACCTAAAGTGCCAGCTTTATATCTGACTTTTACAAAGTGCTGACACTGTTACTGTGGAAATGATAACATCAGACGTAGCGCAATAATATAAACCTGCGCTACTGTCTGAGCTGCTGTTATTAAAAAAATCATAAATCAGAATTCAGAGTGCACTGTAGTGGAATATTAATTTACTGTATTCAACTTTTTATGACAGCAATGTTCTGCCGTCTCACCTTAGCCTTTAGCCACATAAAATCCTTCATAAATAAAAAACATGATATTACTGTTCTCTTGTAGGATTTATTTTTGCTTTGCTTCACTCCTTCTCTGGTCTCTGTGGTTTCCTTCATATGCTGACTAACTTCACTTTTCCTCTCCTTTTCCCCCTACTTTCTTGGGTTCTGTCCCAAATCTGAGCAGGGGGTTGTTTTCTTTTTTTTTTTTTTTTGAAAGCTGCCAAAGGCAACATGACTTGTCTAGAAAGACAGAGAAATTCTTGTTCCATAATTCAAACCAGACTTGGGTCTTGCTGCTCGGTCAGATATCACCCAGTCCACTCCCACTTGCTCACTCCCCCTCAGTCGAGTGAAAACGTCCCTAATCTTGGATTATTTTCCAGCAAATTACTGAAGCGCTTGGAATGTGCTGACTCAATGCCCGGTGGTGTACCACAGCGTGGCTCAGGGTCCGACAGGTTTGTTGTAGCGTAAATTAGTTCAGTGTGTTCACCAATTTTACATTTAGAAGATCATTCATACAAATATGACCTGTGAATCATGCAAGAATGAGTGTGTAAAACAACCAGTTCCAATCTGAAGTCATACTGATTAAAGCCCTACTTATTTCTGCTCTGAACTTATTTATGTATTTATACATAAGCACGCTGTTTTTATTAAACTTTATTTTTTAGTGCACAGTTTTATGGTTTTATAATAAGAAACACAACACATAAACCAAACAGTACAGAAGATTTAGGTCACCAAGGAAGACGAATCATGATGTACATCAGAGAAAAGAGAAACAATAATCTTGCATGTGTGTGTGTGTGTGTGTGTGGGGGGGGGGGGGGGGGGGGGGGCAGTTTCTAGTGTCTTGCCGTCAGTCCCACAGCATTAGCTGATATAAGACATCATTTATAGTATTAAGAATAATAATAATGACAAATAAGTAAGCAAGCAATATGAAAAGGAACTGGTCTATACCACTTTTCCACTTGCATACAAAAGCCATTTCAACCAATACTTCTGGGCTTTATTAACACACAATCTTAGCGAGAAGGTCAGCATTTCCAGTTCATATATTTGACATCTGCTTTCATGAGTATATTCTGGAAACTACTTTCTTATGGATTTTACCTTTATAGGCGTTGGCAATTATGCTAATGAGGTCCTTGTAGAGATTCCTCTAAGGTTTTAATATTTCTATCAAAATAGTCCCTAAGCTGCAAATATCAATAGAAGTCATGTTTATCTAAAACATAGTTCTGTTGCAGTTGTTGGAAACTTGGAAAAAGTCAGTATCAAATGAAATTACACAGTACGAGGTAATGCCTTTTCAGGCCAGTTCCTTAAATTTCAAATTAAGCTGTACTGGTCTGAAATCCCTATCATGTTCAACCCACCTCAATAATCATGCTTTCCTCTCTAAGTGTGAACTACCAACCTCTTTGAACCAGACATTAAGGGGTAGTTTTTAAGTTAATTTAACTTATTTAAGTGTGTAGTCTTTAGGCCTTTATAATCCAGTTTGGAGGGGGGTATCAAGTTGTCTTAACTCTAATTCCTTCCATTTTGCATCATAACCCTCCATACACCAGCAGACTATGTACTGCAGCTTTGTGGTAGCTCTACAAACATGGGAGCAACACCCCTCCTTTATCCTTTGGCAAGTGTAATGTTTTATACTGTACCCTTGATTTCTTGTTCTACCATATAAACCAAGAGATAATCTGATTCCACTTGTTAAACTGTTTAGTTGGTACTCCCACCGGTAGTGGTTGAAAAAGAAATAACAAGTGTGGTAAAATAATCATCTTCATAGTTTCTATTCACTTATACAAATCAAGTGTTAGAAGAGCCCATCTATCCAAGTCATTAATTTGTAATGATACCATAATTTGAGTTATATATATTATTTGAAATTACGCATCCAAACTGTTTGCACCTCCCTTTGAGATGTGTTAAATATACACACAGTTTGTATTGGCAAAATTGCCTTCAGGTTTGATAAATCGCTTTGTGTGTGCTAAAATAATATATTCACATTTTCTCCTCCCAGCACACGCATGTTGCGTGTAAACGCCCCGTGTTGCATATTCACTTCGGAAAATGTACTAACTGGATGCAGACGTGCTATTTTGTACCTTTGCAAGACGCAATCCTTAGTGCGCACTGTTATTAAATCAGTTTGTACATTTTTTTATTCATGCAAACCTTTATTAGATCCGGCCCTTAGTGCTATACGGTATCTGAAAGTTCTTATAATGGCACATCCTCAAGTGTTTTATTCCTCTTCTACCACAGCAGTTGGTTAATTCACAGTAAAAAAATCACTTACATTTTATCCATTTATAGTTAAATTCAATGTTGTAGAATGTCCAAAAAACAAGACTGATAAACAACACCAGAAATGTCCTCCATAAATATTACATAATCATCTCCTACATCATTTAAATCAGCTTATTTTCCTCCATACACACTCTGTGATTGAATTGTTAATATTCAGACAATAACATTAGAATAAATCCATTAATATAAACCTGTAATTTGGAGCAGGTGGCACGGTGGCGTAGTGGTTAGTATATATGCCTCACAGCAAGAAGGTCCTGGGTTTAAGTCCCAGGCTCAGGTGTTTCTGTTTTCCTTCTGCTTTCCTCAGGTGTTTTCCTTGTGCTTGTGGGGTATCCTCCGGGTACTCTGGTTTCCTCCCTCACTCCAAAGACATGCACATTAGGTTAATTGACTGTTCCACATTGCCCCGGGTGTGAATGTGAATATGAATGGCTTTGTGTGTCTGTGTGTGTTGCCCTGTGATGGATAGCCTGGAGAGCTGTTCAGGTTGAACCTTGCCTTCGCCCTTTGTCAGCTGAGATAGGCTCCAGCCTCTTCATCACCCTAATAGTAGGCTTAAGCAGCTTGATGAGTGAGAGTGTAAGTTGGAGTTGTGCTAATGTCAGAAAAATTTTCAACACCCTCTGACCAATCACAGTCCAGAATTCAACACTGCTGTGGTTTAATTGTGTTTAAAATTTATATCACTGTGTTCGGCATGAAAGAGTATAACATGGGTTGAAAATCATGCTACAAATTTATGACTATTTAAGTATATCGAAAAAAATAAACAATAAATAATATTTTTTTCCTAGGTATAACTCAGTGGTTTAGACCCCAGAGGGGCAATAATAGACAATGTATGTGATGTCGCTGTAGGTGGAAGCAGCATTGGTCAAATGCTGCAGAAACAAAAAATGTAAAAAATGTGAAAGAGTTTTAGTTTCATTTATTTTACAGATTCAACAATAAGTTCAGGCAATCTTTTTACAGACCTAAAGTTAAAGGAAAAGAGAAAATTAAAAGAAAGGAGAAACAAATGGAGAAAGTCGTTTTATGTTTATGTCTGACCACAGCCTTCGCATACATTAATAATTACTTTAAAAAGGACTTTTTTGCATTTTAAATTAAAATAATACTCAGTTTGAATTTCTATATTATATTGTTTTATATAAGATTCTTTATATTTAAATAGGCTATGATTTTTTTATTCAGACTTTGCAATTTTTTTAAAATATTGTTGTTTTTAATGTAAATTAAACAAAAGAAATGCTTAAGTTTATAAATAACGGGTAAAGAAATGTATAATTTTTTGGAAGAAATCTTTCTTTCACTGTAAAAGTTTCACTCAAAATATTGTTGAAAAATAAGGATTCCACTGTCATCAATCGAATTGTGACTCGTTCTGAATACATAAATACCATACATACATAGCATATATATACAGATGGTGTATATGAGTCAGGAACACGTGAGTTCAGTTAGAGTCGATGATTTAGTGTGTTAATTATATTAGTATATATTACAAGGGAATGGTTGGGCCACACATGGGGGCAGCTGGAGAGACTGGCCCAAATGGCGACAGTTGGAGGGAACTTGTCGGTGGCCCATGTCCCTGAAGAGGCAATAGGCAATAGTAAATATTTGAAATAATGGTATGTATATGACAGCACCGGCGGTACCGAAGCCACGCGGCGGAACCAATGACGGCAAGGGAAGGTGTTTCCACCCGGAACTGTTTTGGTGCATTTTAACGAGAGCGGATCCTGCAGCGCGCTGTCAAGATGTCCGTGCTGACAAAACATGTCTTTACAGCGTTTGGATCCGATGTGTGTCCTCTGTGCTTTTCTCTGTAGGTGAGTTTGACTTTCCGTGGACATTGTCTCTGCTGGTGTTGTTTTCGTTTTGTAGGGTGAAGTGTGTGCTCGCTCGGGTCAAGTGCTGACCTCAACAGTGCTCTTCAATCTGCGCACTGATCCGCAGCAGTTCACCCAAAACACAGTTTATCTGATGTTCAGCGCACTGTACGGGGAGTAAAGGACGTTATTTCCAAACACACACCGAGTGTGATTAAAGAGATTCAACTGTATAGTGTGTGTGTGTGTGTTCCAAATGTCATACTTGCACAGTGCACACTGCAGTGTGTGATGGACACTACAGCGAGCGTTCAAGTCACGTGACTTCCACTCGGCAGGCTGCTGTTTTGAATGATTCTTTTGTGCGAATCGAATCATTCTGTTCGGTTCGAATGATTTGAATCATTTTCTTGCCACATTCGAGTCGTTGTTATTTATGCAATTGAAGAACAAGAGAGAGTTTGCTCACTGATTTATCACCAATTATTTTTCTTTCTTTGCTTGTTTTGTTCTGTTTTTTTTTTTCAGAGTTCAAATATATTTTGGTTTAACCTAATGAGCCCGGCAATGGCCTGACGAGCTGTCCAGGGTGTACTCTGCCCTCGCCCAGAGTTGGCTGAGGTGGGCGCCAGCCTCCCCGCGACCCTAGTTAGGATTAAGCGGTTCAGAAAATGACGAATAAAATGAAATGTGAAATAACTGTGATTATCCTCAAGTCAAGAGTGATCAGTTATCAGTATGACGTAATTTTCTGGAAGAGATCTTGACCAAGCGGAAGAGTAATTTAATGTAATCTGAAATAT
This sequence comes from Neosilurus hyrtlii, assembly GCA_028564935.1. NCBI lineage: Eukaryota > Metazoa > Chordata > Actinopteri > Siluriformes > Plotosidae > Neosilurus > Neosilurus hyrtlii. The sequence continues at coordinate 535 of JAOUQZ010043562.1, read as the reverse complement.
TGAAATGAAATATAAAGCCTTTCTCCTGCGTACAGACTGGACGCTCAGACGAGACAATGAGCTTCCTGCGTAACCGTGTGGTGGTGCTCGGGCTGGTGTTGCTCTTCACCGTACTGCTGTACCTCCTGCTACCGTCCTCCATCAGGCAGAGCAACACTGAGCCTTCTCTAGCAGTGCAGAGGACACACAGGCTTATGTCGGCTTCTCCATTACCCATCAACATCACTGTCCGCACGGGGCAGATCCCCAGTGATCCTCCACTCTTCTTCAGAGAGGCCCTGCCTGTGGACTCATCTGGGAGACAGGTCCTACCCAGGTCTGGTCTGGTCATATAAACTGCACACACATGAAAAATAAGTGTCATTACATTATCACAAACAGCCTTTCTTTTTTGTACATCTGTGCCTGCCAAATGCTGCAAAGGGAAAAGACTATCATAGGGAAGAAAGAAGATACATTTATTATTATTAACATCATACAAACATGATTAATTCAACATGTTTCTGATTATTTTTTTTAATATGAAGAAATAAAA